>JAQGAF010000691.1:0-43037 GCA_034687865.1 Kryphioiulus occultus | reverse complement strand
CATGACATTTTCATGACACTGATGTAAATTTCATGACATTTTCATGACACTGATGTAAATTTCATGACATTTTCATGACACTGATGTAAATTTCATGACATTTTCATGGCACTGATGTAAATTTCATGACATTTTCATGACACTGATGTAAATTTCATGACATTTTCATGACACTGATTTAATTTCATGACATTTCTATGACCCTGATGTAAATTTCATGACTTTTCCATGATCCTGATGTAAATTTCATGACTTTCCCAGGACTTAAATGACCTGAATCTCATTTCATGACTGTTCCATGACTTCCTTGACCTGTAGACACCTTGAATAACCAGTAAATAGCTTTCCATACATGTCAACTAGCTCTGTAAACTGCAAGATTGATTTGTTGGATTTCCCTGACTTTTTCGAAGGAAATTCCTTTTTCCTCTGACTTTTCCAAAAACTCAAGAGATGATCAGTAATTTCAGCTGTTTTCTAGGATTGTTTTTTGGGGTAAATTGTAAGTAAACTACTTTACAACGTTTGGATCAGGATTTGGACTACATACAGTACCAAGAATAGTAATACATGAATCATCATTACCACAAATTCCAACATAATTTTTCTAAAAATTCTAGCATTATTGTTTCCAGTGCCAATTGCTTCATTAGTCACATTTCATATGACGCAACTTCTGACTGGACTGAGCACAAAGGTTTTTAGTAACACAATTAGCCATTTGGAACAGGATATTCCTGTATCATTTGACCATTACACAACAGTCTCATAAACAGGAACGTTATTATTTATTGTTTTTGTTCGACACAGTCATTCACTCGTGAGGATTACATTTCAGCTTATTCATCCATAGACCAAGAGTGAAGCCAACCTGACCCCTGCCTAAAAAGTGTCAAACAGGAAAAGCTCGTAAAACCTATGATGCATCCTTTTATGCAACTAAGGATGCAACACAGTAGTATGAATTACTGTACCTCAGAATGCCATACCAATATGTGCAAAACAACACATACAATGCAGAGTGAAATTATGTCTAGTGTTTTGGGAATTGCACATCCGGATGTTTCCCTGCATTTATCCAGCAGTTTTTCATCCCCACCCCTTACACCATGTCAAAATACTTCTAATACTGTATCATCCTCATCAGGTAACTGCTACCCCTTAATCTTTCGTCACATCTAATTTTCACAGAATATTCAACAGAAATTTGAAAGCATAAAAATTACAAACAACTCAAATTCCGTTTGATGAAAAGGTCTTACTATGAAAAAGTGTTGCAAGTCACCTTTTATTTTTTCCAGTGTGAAACATTAACTGAGGGTATTCACTAATAAAAAATAAAACGTCAAAAGTGTTTTTGGTAAAAAAATAAGGGAAAAATTTTCAGGTATAATGACACGTGAAATTTTTTTCTGGTATAAAAACAAGGTAAAAAACTTTTTTGGTATAAAAAACACTGTGAAAAAACCTTTCTGGTATAAAAACAGGGTAGAAATATTTTTCTGGGATAAAAACAAGGTAAAAGATTTCTCAGTTGTAAAAATAAGGTAAAAGATTTCTCAGTTGTAAAAATAAAAGATTTCTCAGTTGTAAAAATAAGGTAAAAAGCATTTCTGATATAAAAACAAGGTACAGAAATCTCTGGTATACGTTTAAAACAAGTTAAAAACAAGATAAAAAATGTTACTGGTATGAAAACAAAGTAAAAAAAAATTCTGGTACCAAGACAAGGTACACAAGTCTCTGGTATAAGTTTAAAACAAGGTGAATTGCATATCTGGCTAAAAAAAAGTTTAAATTGGTGGTTTTCTGGAATAAAAACTTAGTAAAAATTTTTTTGATATATAAAACACTTTTGTGGTACCAAGACAAGGTACAAAAATCTCTGGTATAAATTTGTGAAAGGTAAATTTCACATCTGGATAAAAACGAGTTAAAATAGGAATTTTTCTGGTGTGAACACAAGGTAAAAACGTTTTTGGTACGAATACAAGGTACACAAATCTGTGGTTTAAATTGTTCATAAACTAAATTTTTTTTCTGATAAAAAAAACAGGTAACTTTTCTGTTACCAAGACGAGGTATAAGAATTATGGTATAAATTTGTAAACAAGGTAAATTTCTATCATGGTATAATTTTAAAGCACAGTAACGATTTTTCTGACGTGAAAACAAGGTAAAAAAATGCATGCATACAGCCCTAAAGATATTTCTGATAAAACTACAAGTACATGAAAGTACGAAATCATTGTCCGGAAAATCGACAGAAGGTTTAAACCGACAATTGAAAAACTTTATTGTCATTAACAGTACTTAAGTATGGGCAGGACTGTCCTATCAGAACGATAAAATCGCATATACCATACGGTTTTATTTAACGAAATTTCTCACGATTTACGACAACTCCTCGTAAAATTAATCTCCTTCACATATTTTGACACGCAATAGTTTTAAAATAAATTGGGGGCTAAGCAGCAGCCATCCCCCATTCAGACAACTGAAATCAATAAATTTAAAAGCTAAAAATAGCATCCCAAATTTGTTGAGAATTTCGTTATAAGCGGAAGCTGGTTCCTTGTTTTGTCTTGCCGCCCAAATACTCAAGGCGAGTAAAATGCTTTCGCAAATTGCGAGTTTTCTTTAATTGGCAATAGCTCATTTCTCCCCTGGTCTTAAATCTCAAATCCGGGACTTTATGGATGACTTATTACATCATACTCCCATGCAGGACATGTAGGTCAGCGAGCGGGATAGGTCATTCAACCCAAAAACACAGAAGCAAGGCGGCTGCTGGGGAAATTGTATAACACTAAAAAACTGAAAAAAAAACTGGACAAAAAATTGCAAACAGGCCTGTTCACCCCACACATAGGCACAAAAAAGTTCACTACCTATCTATCTAAAACCCATTGTTCATGTAAGTGCTAAAATGGTGTAAACTGGACCTCAACAATCCAAATGGTACACTGTACCGGTATAGAACTAAAAGTCTAATTAAAATCTAATTCGATGAGGGTGTTTGCTATTTTGCATAAATCGCAAACTGCTTGAGATTTGCATAGTAAACGAAGCGTTTATTATACATTCTTATGCGTTTCCAAGTACTTTCTAATCGAAAGTAAACCATTAAAATACTCAAACAACCCAATATGGAACTAGGTACGATGAGATTTGCAGAATTTTTTTTTAAATAATGTGAAATTAACAAAATTATTCATAAACAGTTTGAAAACATTCTCAAACGCTGATTGATTAGAAACTATCCTATTTTTTTAAAATAATTATAAATGTAAAATAAATAATCTTAAAAGCTGACTGATTAGAGACTTTCCTAAATAAAAAAAAATAAATCAATTTAAATTAAATAATCATGAAAGGTTCTGAAAACGTTTTTAAAAGCCAACTGATTAGAAACTTTCCTAATTTATTTTAATAATTAGAAATGCAAAATAAATAATTTTAAAAGCTGAGAAAACAAAAGCTGACTGAATGGAGACTTTTCTATTTTTTTAAATAGAAATTTAAAATAAATAATTATAAAAAGTTAAGAAAACATTTTTAAAAGCAAGCTGATTGGAAACTTTCCTATTTTTTTAAACACGATAAATTTAAAATAAAACATAAAAGTTGAGAAAACAAGCTTTTTAAAAAATAAATTAGAAACTAACTAAATATTCAGAAAAAGTGGAGAAAAAGTTTTCTAAACAATTTTTAAGACGTCATCTCAATGTTGGACATCTACATGTACGTAGGAAAACGAAGTTTAGTTTCACTTGCTCTAGATCTACTATTACATGTATCATAAGCAGTTTCCAAGTTTTCCAACCTCCCCAAACCAATAACCTTTTAAAACTAATATTCTGCACCGGTCCCAAGGGTATTATATTAGACAGGTTCTAAAATACTTCCTTAACAGGAATACGCATAAAAAATGAAAAAATAAAAAAAGGTAAAAAATGATGATAAAAATTTTCATGAGAACTACATGTACATCCGTTTCCTACCCCTCTATGATGAAGGTCCCACCTGCGCCACCATAGCAAGCTGGATAAGTCAGGAAAATTAACAGGTATTTGAATGCACAGAAAAGGACCTCGATGATAATGGTAGTCTTCAGTAAATAATACATGGAGGGTGGGTCATAAATGTGGTCATGGTGGGGGTGGGAATGCCTGCTGCGATATGGTCAAGGGGATGGAACTAGATTAAAAAAACAGATAAAAAGTCAAAAATCTTCTTCCGCACTAGAGGGGACGTCTGGGGGGTAGTTTCGCAGAAAAATCCTGGATGTTGTGCAACGGGAATTTTTTTTTGTCAAATATATTTGAACAATATCGGTTTCCCTTCTGCAGATGGGACAGGGTCTTGTGACGTGGGTCAAACTAACCATATGGCACAATTGAAATTACATACTGTACTTGTACGTGGAAGAAAAAAAGTTTCAGTAATTTACCAGAAAACTATCAAACCTAGTATCTCGTGTGTTTTAGCTGGAGACATCCAAGATTCACGAACAAATACCAGTCTGTGTATTTATCTTCATAATTTCGAGAAACAACCTTGCAGAGACGTTAAAAACGCCATAATTAAAAAGCAATAAAATCCTGTTTTATTGCCCAAATTCATCCCCTTGCTTCCCAACACATACAAATTACAAAATATGTTTTTGACAATGAAGCCGATTTTTCCTCAATTTTTCCCCATAAATAAACATAATAAAGCCTTTCAACAAGTGTTTCCAACATGCAAGTTATCCTGTAATTTAGGGGATATTAAAGTATTGTCAGTACAAAATGGTGATATTCTTACCACCCCAAACCTCTCAAGTCATCATTTATTGTCATCATCTTCAGACCCCTGACCCCTAAGTGGTGACATAATCACTGACCAAACAGAATTGGAATTGAGAGAAATTTGCATCGAACTTTGAACAAAAATGATGGATTTCACATAAGCACAATGAAAAAGTCGCAGCGAATTTTTGTTGTAAAACTGGATGGTTTTAAACCAAATTGTTATCAAAAACCAACCATGACAATCTGTACACGTAATTATCATTTGTCAAAAAAAATTGGGATAGAGCTAAACTTGCATAAAAATTTGAGCAAAAACTTAATTTTAATAACACACAGAAACATTTTTAAAAAGAAAACACTGTTCGATATACATCGAATATTACTTTTGCTGTAAAACTGAATGGTTTTAAAAGTAAAATTTTTATCAAAAGCCAACTTTTTCTTTGTCCCAACCCCTCCTCTAAGATGATGACATGATACTTGATCGCCCCTTACTCGAATTATTTTCAAGATTTCATTGTGAAAATTTTCATAATTGTGTTACAAACTGGTTTTCCACACTGCCTTTCGTGACTTGGTACTCTTTTACAATGTAGTGCGAGTTCAGCAACAGTGTGACAATTCAGGCAAAACAAAAAAGCAGACAATTTTCAGAGTTTCTTAAACTCGTTGAGTTTAATTAAAAAATTGAGGATGCAGCTATGCATGCACGCATAAACCTTAATTAAACCTACGCGAAATTAGCCAGCATTGAATGCAAAATAAATTCTTGACTCTTGCTTGACCCTGCATTTGCAACGCAAATTACGAATGCAAACAAGCCTGTCCAGTGGCTATTTTTTGGGCACTCCACCCCCTCCAATTTGGCACCCCAAAAAGTCCTCCAAAAAGCATAGCAAATGGGTCCTGTCATGTCAACTAAGATGGATGGTAACAATTTGGGAATAATAAAACAAGCTGCAAAGATGAATGAAGATGACATTTAGCCATGCACCCCTAACAACTGTCCAAATTTCGGCCTTTTTAGCATGCAAGCTCATGACAGGGTCAGCCAGGGGTCATCCGAAAAATTTCGGACTTTTCTGCTAAAAATACAGATATATCCGAACGAAATACTATTACTTTTACTGGCAATTAAAGATAGCATTTCGAGGAAGACGCAAACACAAACTCGAAGAAAAAAGACGGAAAAAAAAAGCAACAACATCAAAAATGCGGTTTTGTCTTTTTAAAAGCATAAGGAGGGTTCAAGATCACCATATAGGATTTTATAGGAATTACATTGCTGAAATGCAGAAAAGCACTTGCATACGGCATCACATTCCTCGCAATTTTTAAACAGTCCCCGAATTCGGAAAATAAAATTTGCGAAAAGTAAAAAATAAAAAAAAAAACAGGATTTAATGCAACCTGCTCTTCCTTTCGGACATTTTTTGTTTATAAAAATCTCGAATTCGGGTAATAAAACTGGCTGCAAACGCAGACAGACTCAACGAACAAAATGCCCATTAAATTGTCTTTAAAAAGCATTCAAAATTTCTTTAAAATTTCACAATGATATTGGCGTTGGGAATATTGTCGAATAGAAATAAAAATTAATACAGTGCAACAAGTTCTATACAGTGTACAACTTCTATGCACATGTGGTCACTACACAACTTCTACACAGTATAATATACAAGAAAAAAAGGGAAAAAAAAATCAAACAGGTTGGTAGTCAACTACAAACTAAATAATAAGTCACCAAACAAATTAATGCGCTTTCTTTGCCCATGGAGAGGATAATGATTACAATGTGAGGGCCCAGAGGGTACCCTTTCACAGGGGTGCACCCTGTGAAACTCTTACTCTTAGGGGGCAGGGGGGGGAAGTCAACGACCTAAGGGTAAGGTGCTAACTGGGAACACCAATGACTGATCACTAAGGATAAAAAGGCAGCTTTAATAAGAAAAATCTAATAACAAATAGCAGACAAAGTAGGGATTTAAATACTGAAGATAAGCCCCAATTGCCCAAATTTCTGAATTAAATTGAATTAAGGTGAATTTTTTTTCATATTTCCCCATAGTGATGAAGTACAGTACCATTTATTTCCTCAACTTCTAAAGATATACAAAAGCTTTTTGCTTTGTAAGTTGAATTGAATTTTGCTGCATAAGAAGAAAAAAATGAAAATCCATGACAGCAGTTTTAATCTTAAGAATTTCGTCAACATACGATCACAATTTATGTGTAATCAAATCACCATGTTATAGACATCTTGGTTTGTTTAACTGCGCCCACTAGTGGAGTCTGCATTGAATTGAATCTGGGACAGTGCAAAGCTTTCTCTAATTTTTTGCAGCAGTAATATTAGAGACATCAAACCAGCAGGTCACGAAGTTTTGTTTGGGATTTTCTCATGCAATGACGAAGAGTGAATTAAAAAAATAGAGCAGCCTGTTAATACAGAGATAATGTTTTCATCTAAAAAATAAATTGAAACTTAAAATTGTGGGCATAAATTTATGATTTTAACAGACCGGACGGTCACCGCATTAACTCAATGGAAGGTGACCTCTACATGTTGACCACCTGCACCTCTGTATGTTGTATGTTGACCATTGTAATATGACACACAATAGTAATATGCACTCTGTATTTTGACCAGCATGGTCTAATCATGTAAAGACATGGATGATTAAATTTTTTGGCTGCTAGCAAAATTTACACTACACGCCCCTGAACAGTAACTGTCTCGATAGATGTACATGTACAAGAGTTCATTTTGAATCCCTTCAGTATAAAGGGGGTTTGGCAGTAAACAGGGGAAATTTCCATTTTAATTGAAAACTCAAAAAGAAAGCATCGCAGAATTTGATTCGAGATTTGCGCAGTTTATTACCACAACAGGTACAGTATATACTTTCCAATCTTACAGAATGAAATTTCTAAGAACACTGTACACTACAGTGCTTCTGTATTAAAATTCCAGTACTACATGTACTTTACATTACGTCTAATTGCTGGATAAATTTGCTGCACATCAGCAATACTGGTACTGTAATATGAACATTTTAATAAGATTATTCATGAATGATTAATGCTTACTGTTCCTTACTGTTACAGTATGTTGACCACCTCCTTATGCTGACCAGTTTTCGACAGTCGCTTGGGTGGTCAACTTACAGAGGTTCTACTGCATAATTGAAATCGACAAATCCCATAACAGCACAATGATTTACAGGCGCTATTTATAATTTATTTATACATGTCAATTTCCAAAAATCTTGCCTGATGGGATGGGTCATTGGAGCAAGTCAAATGATAACGAAATTTTACTTTCGATCGTTTAAGGGTACGATTTGGCCACTTCTTGTTTTTAAAACTCTGCAGTGAATTTTTTTTTTAACAAGAAAGGTGATGGAATGGGGGCCAAGAGAGAGGGGGGTCAAGGTGCGTGTGCAGCCTGCAGAACCAATTAGAGCCAATTATACCGTCCATTCCCTCTCTGGTTTCCTCTGTAGCATTCACTCATAGTTTGAGCAATTTGAAGACAGGAACTGTGCTCATGTAATCGAATAACTGGAAACCAAGTTGAGCAAGGGAGGAGTCCTTGCTCAGCTATCTCTTGTCCCTCATTCAACAACTGTTGAAAAAAAGGGTCCCTGCCATTCCTTGGGTCGCTGACCATCGCATTGTTTACTTCCGGTTGAGCAAACACGGATGAGGAAACCGATGACAGCAATTTTCGCAAACAGACACAATCACCTGCAGTGGGCAATTATTGCAAAAACCTACGAAAACAGCAGACAAAACCTCGTCTGAAACATGCTGGTCACCCTGGCATTTTGTTTCAATTTCCTAACTCGGGTTTCGTGAAATGTTGAAAAGGTCATTAATTCAGTCGGTTTCAGGAAATGTTAGGGTTGGAAGTACAGTACGTCACTGAGTCCGATTGCACGTGAGGTAACAACACAGATGGCGCCACTGGCCAAGACATGGCGACTACTAATTTCTGAAAACGAAATTTCCTGGGTTTTCCAGTGTCTTATTCTACTTTTCCCAGGTCCAAAAATATCTCATAATGACTAAACGTGTGCCACAATCCTATTGAAAACAATATTTAGCAACAATATAATGGATTTTTTAAAAAAAAAACTAGATCCCAAATAGTAGTTTTAGTAAACAAGCAAACATGTTTCAATAATGAATTTTACGAACCGAAAGTGAAATTCCCTGGGTTTTCCAGTTTCATATTTTATTTTTCCTTGGTTTAAAAATACATCTTAATGATTAAACATGTGCCACAATTCTATTAAAAACAACATTTAGAAACAATAATAATGAATTTTTTTTTTTGAAAAACTAGATCTCATTTAGTCAACATTACCAAGCACACACGTTTCAATAATGAATTTTAAGAAGATGAAAACGAACATTTGAAAAACTAACAGAATGGATACAATTTTGAAATTTTTACAAATATTAAAATTGACAAGTTGTGAAATTAGCTCCAGAGACGAAGCTTTAATAAAAAATTACCAAAAATAATGGATTTAAATCTCGAAAACTCAAGCAACATTTTTAACAAAGTTTGTAACAAACTTAATCAAAAAATGCTGAATTTCAGGGGAAAGGTAGAGTTGATTACAAGGCCAATCACTTTTGTGGTGATTGTGGTGATAACGAACAAACACAAAATGCGATTTTCGTACTGAAAAAATCCAGGTTTCAATTAAAAATTCTCTCAGTTCTTCCCGGTTTTCCAAGGTTGAATATAAAATTCCCAGGTTTTTCAGGTTGGCAGTCAACGTTTTTTTCCCCCCAACTTGGTTTTGTGAAATTTTCAAGAGGTCAATTCAATTCGTTTCAGGAAACGTTAGGATTGGAAGTACATATACGTCACTAATTGTGAAGCAGCAACACAGATGGCGCCACTGACCATCGATACTAAACTACTCAGTGGTGGTCACTGGTCACAACACTGCCACCTGTCCTTAAAACATCAGAAGGGTCATTAAGTAAACACTCAAGCTCACCTGAGCTGGGCAGTGAATTAATGACCTTCACCACGAAAATGGTCAAATTGGATGGTCAGCACATGCGTGACCCATAAAGCGTCCATTTAACGACCCTTTGTTGGGTAAGGGCTTTTAACTGATGCTTTTAACACCGTATGGCACTGTGGAATAAATTAGCACCCTGATGAACACATCGATTAGAGGCACATTTTATGGCATAGGTTGCAGGCAAATGTGGTGTAAAACCATATCTTAATCACCGTGGCAACAGGCAATAAATTAGTTCAAATGCATAGTGCTGTTAAAATGCAGCTTTAATGGTGGGTCAAATTGGTGCAAAAAGCATTTGCTATAAATGGAGCAAATGCTCTCACTGTGATCAACGAAGAGTGCAAAGATATGTACTTATGTTTATAATATCAACATGTTACAGTACATGGTTCATACCAAAATTTGCAACTCAATTTCCCTGACTTATCAAAAAGGTCACATTTAATTAAAATTAACTTTATCTGCAACACTGCAATTAACTATAGGCCTACTTGTTTATTTTTCTGTCAGGATGACTGGCCAAATCTTCAATTGAATTTCCTTGACTTTCCCAGGTTTTCCAGACAATTTTAAGAAGATTTGATCTTCTCGATTTGATCCGATTTGATCCGAGCAAATATACTTTGGTGCTGTAGCGTGACAGGCGCTATAATACCATATGGCAGAAATTTTAGAAATTATAGATCTGATCACGAAATGTTGGAATTAGCCTACCATTGAAAAATTACGAGAAATATTGGATTTTTGGTGTATTAATATTAATCACGATGCGAACACTACTGGTTGAAACCACTAGATCTCAAAAACATTGCATTTTGAGGACTTCTTTAAAATATTAAAAAAATCTTCATAATGACGGAAACGCCATAGGCGAAATTTTTTTTAAACAAAAATAATGAATGTTAGGTGAATTTTTCATAAAATAAATTGATGGTAATGATAAGAATTGATAATGAAATCGCCGTAGGCGAAATGTTTAGAAAAAGTAGAACACAAATACTGCTTTGCATATGCTTTTCATGAGATACAGTATACTGATCAAAATAGGTGTGCCACAAACAAATTTCCAGACATTATGAATTTCCCTGACTTAATGGTCAAAATGTCACGATTTCCCTGACCACATTTCATTTCCCTGACGGTATGAACCCGTGCAGTAAAACCTGGCTAAACTAATATCCTAGTTTAGGGAAGATATTACTTCAAACAGTATTTGTTTAGACAGGTTCTACGTACTGTACTGTTGTTTTGAATATCAACAGACATGCATGCATGAAATTCTGAGCTTCTGCTTGCAATTAAGTGTCAAAGTAGCTCATGACCTCATATGGCGGGGCTCAGGGTCAAAGGCCAAGGAACTTCCATTCCCAGAATGGCACACTGTGCTAAATAACAAACATGTCGCATGTTTGCCTTACAGTTTTCGATGTAGCCTAAATGTATTCAATTTTCAATGACTATGCCTGTCATACAGGTATCTAAATGTATAGGTAAATTAGTTAACAACTTGTTAACAAACTCTGTTTGTGTCGAAGCGAAGATGTTTTTATTTCACGTTTTGCGGTGTTTATAAGACGAGTCATGATGAGTAAAGCTTTAACGTGCCAATTATTTTCGTACGAAATTTCACACTTTGGTGCAACGACCAATTCATAAATGGATGTCAAATCGGCGATTAATGTCGTCTCCATGGACTCGTTGTAGAAAACGAAAAATCTTTTCTGGATGATGGTACTAGTCGTAAACACACCAAAAATTAACAGGCGTTTATTATAAAAAGCCGGTTGGGTCATGCAAGGAAATCGATGAAAACAAAAAAACATGTTTAAGTTAAGCAATTGGTGTAAATATTTAAGCATCGCCTCTGAGCTAAAACTTGCTCAAGATTCACTGAGTCAGCAAATCATTATGGAAAAGTACAAGATAATTAGCAGGTTTTATACAAAACAGTTTTGTAGTGTTAACAACGTGCCACGGAGCCAACTATACAGTACTTCCCTTGATAAATCCACACACAATTCAATTCTATTAGAACAATTTTAATGCGTATTGTAATAACAGTAATTTGGTGTTTTTTTATCTTCTACAAATCCGTGGTATTACGAATTTTAAACGTCACTTTCAAAAATGGTAAAAACTACATCACCAATAGCGATGGATTTTCACCCACAATTCTATTAGGAAATTTTGTAATATTAAAATTTAGGGAAGTCTTATAGGCAAATTTTTGATAAACTATCGAAAATAATGGCTTTTTGTTGTATTTTCCTTTTTAAACTTTTTTTCACATGTTTTTGGTGATTGGTGGACATTTCTTCTTTCGAAATTTCAAATTATTAACAATTACATATTCATTAAATAAATTAGAACTGGCAATGAAACAGATTAAAATTAAAAAATACGTCAATTTCATTCAATTCAACGCAGCTCACATAATGTATCTTTTTAAGTATGTACTTTCAAATACATTGTGAAATACACGAGTCAGTAAATGTCACAATGCTTTGCAAGATGCATCAGTGAAGTGAATTTTGGTTTACATTACCAAGTGTATTTCGTATTGCGATGAAAATGCACCAATGCATTTGCAATATATTTTGCAATTCGTAATGCATGTCACAATGCATTTGAAATGCATTTCCTTTCCATGTGGGATTGCTTGGTACTGAATTGAATTGAATCGAAATCAATTAAAACTATAACAGTAATAATATTTTTTGCTTAATTTAGTAACAGTCCAGATTATTCAAGAATATGTCAGTCTATTTTTACGTTCACTACTTTATCAATTTTCCAATAATTCCATTACAAACAAAAGGAATGAAAATACCGTTCCCTATTTGGTTAGTTGTTCGTGTCGTGCAGAACTAGTCCACTTGTTTGATGCATTACCCAACTATAATCTGGAGCAAAATTTTCAGTTATGTGGTCATGCCCATAACCGTGTGCCGATAAATTGGCCGAAATTGGGGTTTTCTACCCATGTAGGGGTGCAAGTGAGAAAACCCCTGAAATCTAAACCGAAACAAAAGCAGCAAAACGCATTGTTACGAAGCATATCCATCTCTCGCAATTACTTCACGGGTTCACGATTAAAATAGCGTGAAGATGAAGAAAAAAAACCGCAACCACCTAATTTATATTTGTACATTACTCAGCGAACCGAGTGGCATAATCCAATCGTAATAAAGACCTAATAATGAAGCGTAACGACCAATCCAGCACGAACCACTACATTAAGGAATCTTTGAATAGGACCCTTGACAGAGGGGTTCAATATGGGGGTAGAGCACCGTGGGGTCAGCCATTATTTTGACACTTAACCCTCTATAGGCACCCTACCACAACCTCCCAAAAAAGAAAAAAAACTTACAAAAAAAACCTCCCAAAAAAGAAAAGGGAATTAACCGTCGGGTCAATTGTGGTGGTTTTTTTTGCTCCAAATACTTCAAACTGACATTTTCGAGGGGTCACAACCCAGGTGATGTTAAGATGAACTGATGAAATTTCCGGCTTTTTCCCCAGCAAAAAGCAGTAAAACAACTAAAAACACTTTCCCCATTGGCCACAATGATTTAACGAGATAATTTACGAGAAACTGCACGTGCCCATTTTGTGCAAAAAACTCCTAAAAAAACAGTAAAAATGAACGATACTCTTCATGAAAACTACCAAAAATATAGATTATCATAAAGTACTATTGGATTTTAAAAGTCTGATTTCAGGTGGTTTAAAAGCCACAATTCCCAAACCTGTGTAAATTATTCTAAATTGGGTCTAAGCAGTTTTAATGTAAAAGTGTACAATTAGTAATCAGAAGAAAGTAATCATCGAGATTAGGGAACGTTCAAATATTACGTAAATATTTTCGCGATTTTCAGATACCCTCCATTGTGATGACAGTCATTGATCAATCGAAATTTGAATTTTCGTATCATAATGTGTGCATAAATGATGAATGTTAATCAAATGAAAGCACATTCGCAAAATATTTATTTCGCTATACTCGATGACAAATTATGCATTGTATTTTAATCAAATGTTTTATAAAACAGCAATCATGACACCCTCCCCCTTGAACAGGGTGCCCAAAATCCCTTTTACAGGATTTTGACAGGTTCTTCCAACATCTTTCAAATGATTTATGATATTTTTGTTACCAAGTTGGATATATTTGCTTCCATGTTTGATATTTTTTGCAGTTCCTTTGCTAATATTCCTTCACAAAACATTGTGGCGAATAAATATTATCCAATATCACTTTAGGAAGTTTTATCCTTTTATGCATGGGTTCCAAACCGGGACCAGCACAAACTATTTTACAGAGGATATAATTTTACACAGGATTATTTTAGACAGGTTCTACAATGGCATCAACGAGCACAAATAATGGCGTTAAAATCGAGGGTTTTATTAACATTCCTGACATAACATACTTAAGAAACACTTTTGTTTACACCACAACACATTTGGGTGTAAGTGTGTGGTCATACAGGGTGACCACAAAGTCATTATATCACAACAGAAACGAATTTTCGTAATAACTTCGAGTTCCAGGAACAGATCTTGACTCCTCCCACCACCGATTCCATCTTGACCCCACCAGGACTCGTTTTGCGCATTATCGCATTATTCATTCGCCATGGGCAACCTGGTCAACTCGCAATATGCAAATTTCTTTCTATGACTAACCGCGTTAAAACACGATAAGTGACCACAGTGCCACTGACTTCCGCCTTCCCTTCCTGGGCAGCACCTTCACTAAATCTTTCCGCGTGACCAGAGTCAATCACTGGGGATTGAGTGGACCAGCATGACTCCCCCAGGCCTCATGGCACGATAATGACTCATTTCCATAAAACATACAGAACCAAACCTAATCTTACTTCTACCAGTAAGTTCTCCACCTACGATATAATACGCTGGACAATTACAAATGCAAATGCATGCAAATCGCTGGCCATTCAAGTGCGATATCGGTCAAGTTGAAAGCAACGATCCAGCTTCAACTCCCCACGAACCTTCACACCTTAATCGCAGGGGGGCGCTGCGTGCGTGCCAGAACAAACGGGTAAATTTGCACGGTTGCAGGTAGCAACCAGTGGGTTTGGCTTACTGCAATTTGTTGTCAAACAATTAACAATAGTGGTATGTGTACACTTGTCCAAAAATAAAAAAATAAAACGTAAAGTGAACAGCATTGCAAATAGTACCTCACGATCGGAAGGGATTAAAGGTCGAAAAATAAGGTGGAATTTCGATCCATCATCATCATCGTCATCCTCAGCACCTTAATTACGACATTTAACCGATTGTTTTCAGAGAACTTCAAAGTGGCAAATGCATTCAGTATTCATTGAGGAAATGGCGAAAGTGTACTTTCGTCCGCCATTTTTAATGAGGTTTTACGTACTGTACTGTTGTTTTGAATATCAACAAACATTTATGCATGAAATTCTGAGTTTCTCCTTGCGATTAAGTGGGCTTTAAAAATGTAAATTCACACAAAATTAGATAGTGCAGCATATTCTGTATCAATGTTTTGTAATCTTATTTTAAAAACGTGTTAAAACACGTTTCCATTTATGATGCTCATGTCATATTTTCATGGCATGTTGCTACGATGTTTGGTTTCAGAAAGCACAAGTTAGTTTGGAAAACATGTTAAACACGTTTATTGATCATGTTCATGTTAAGTTTGCATAACATGTTGCTATGCCGCTTGTGTTCAACAAGTTAACCCGTTTTTTTAATCAAATGGCATAGCAACATGTTATGAAAATTTAACGTTAACATGAAAAATGGAAACGTGTTGTGAATGTTTTTCAATTTAACATGTGCATTTTTAAAATAAACGACACAGCAACATCTCATGAAAATGAACATGAAAAAGTACAAGTTAGTCTGAAAAACGTGATAAAAACAATTTTTCATTGATTAATGATCAAATTAAGGAATCATAACATGATGGCTATGTCTTTTGATTTTAAAAAAGCAGAACATCGAAAAAACATGTTAAAACACGTTTTCATTTATCGTGTTCATATTACAATTTCATTACCTGTTGCTATGCCGTTTCTTTTCAAAAAGCACAGGTTAGTTTGAAAAACGTGCAAAAACACGTTTTCATTTAGCATGATGATGTAAAAGTCACATAATATGTCACATTAATTTGTTGTTTAATGTTCATAACATGTTGCAATGTCGTTGGCACAAGTTTGAAAAAACATGGTAAAACACGTTTTCATTTTTCATGTTCAATTTAAATTTTCATAACATGTTGCTTGTTTGCAAATGGCACAAGTTATAAGTTATCTTGTTCAAAATGTGTTAATTTTCGAAGCATCAACTGATTTCTAAATATCTACATGTTAATTACAGTAGGTCAAGTATTATGTTAGCGACATTAACCTTTTATCTGCTATACGAAAATTATACGCTTTACTTTGCAAGTTTCAAATATTTATCACATGTTCATGAAAGCACCACCCAATACATGTACATGTTGGAAACGTGTTTACGAGAACAATTTGTAAGGATTCTATTACAGTAATACGTCAACAGTACTGTATATGTATACTGTAGTTAAATTGTGTGTGCGATCAATCGATCTGAACCAGGGAAAACCAATAGCCAAAATGACGTCATCCCATCACAAGTTTTCCTTTTGTTTATTAATTTATAAAAAAAAGTTCATCAATTAGCGTTTTTCTTCGTTAACTTAAGTCTGTCCTTGAAATTGAATACATATCAAGAGATAAGAAACGATACAATGTTGATATTCCAGGCCCCAGGGATACATTAGTTTGCCCAATATCAAAACAAGACAATTAACCAAATCGTCATCTTAGTGCGCCATTAAGGGAGTTTTTCAGCAATTTGCAAAACGCAACAAAAAATCATGTGCACGATGAACCATTTTGGGGCACCCTGTTTCGAAATTTCGCAAACATGACACATACAGTATATGGCCAGAGAAATTCTGTAGGAATAAATTGGTATAAATCATTTTTTGCAGATTTTTTTTAACTGTATCAAAGCAGTGGTTTTTCCCAAGCCTAAATTTCATCCATTTTAATTATGATTCATGGACACGAATTTTATAACTCTTGCTGAACGATTAATTTGCGACGACCTTTGACCTTAAAATAAGCCACATAGATACACATCGAATCAAAGTTCAATGTTTACTTAATTAGCAGCCACCCTTTTTCTCGAAATATGTTTATCGTAATTGCCTCGTATAAAGGGACAACATTATATCTACAATTTTATTTCCATACCGAGTAGTCTGTAGCACTCTGTACTGTAAGGCAACATTTACGATAAATATAATTGGCCATTAAAACTGATTTCATTTAGTGCAGAACAATAAACAGAACTATGAAAACATCTGATATTATTTACGTGTTTATTTTCGAAATACTGACAATACTGGCATGGGAGTTCTGCTGGCCTTACAATAAACTCATGCAGCATGTTTTGGTAATTCAACTAAAAAAAATTAAATTGGCTAAATCTGCTTTTCACATGACGAATTGTTCATTTTTAATTATTTTAATCATTTCATTAGAAGAAATTACCAGCATGTACGGATAAAATTACATGTACAGTACCCTACAGCATTTTTTTTACCAAACTTAGCAAAATAAAAAAAAATCAAGAAATAAGATTTGGCATATAAGAGCTACCACAACCTAGATTATTTATGTATTCAGACTGACATTATTGAATTATTTAAATTATATCGTTAAAAGGAATTACCAGCACGTAAGGATAAAATTACATGTACTTACGGTATTTTTTCACAAACTTCAAGAAATAAGTTTTGGCATTTACTTAAGAGATATCAAAACCGTTGTTATGTTTATTTGAATTCAGGCTGTGGTATTTCTTACATTAATTATGCGCCAAAACTTAATTCTTGATTTTTTGCCAAATTTGGTGAACAAATATTCTAAGATAGACACTTTTCCGGTCATTTTCCTTAGTATTTTAAACGCATATCTGGTTTCTTCCAAGAAAGAAAACTTACGTGTGTCCCTAATTGTAGTAGATCTTTGCAAATCTTGTTCTAAGTAAAAATATCAATGTTTTGTTGGCAAATTCTAACGTTAGCTGGTATAGGTGTTTCAGCTTGGTTATCATAAAATCATCAAGCACATTTTATAAAACCGTTTGAAAAAATTGAATTTGCAAAATTAGGTTTCTCACATGACCGGTTGAAAAAGGCAGTTAATTTTTAATTATTTTAATTTATTATGGGAAATTACCAGTATATAAGAGTGAGGATATCAGATTAAAATTGTACTCAGTTTGTATTAATTGTGATCTCTTTAATAAAGTGCCAAAACGTAAATCTTGTTTTTTTGCCAAGTTCGGTAAATAATTCTGTAAGATTAGCCAGTTTGCAGGTTATTTTTATTAGTATGTATCTTATAGCAATAATCCTTGTATAAGATAGTAATAATAGTTATCAAAGAATATATCAAGCGAACATACCCTTATCATTTCTCCTAATACACTAATAAAATGATGAAATAATTAAAATAATTTAAAATAAAGTAGAAATTAATTGACTTTCCCAATTTGTTTTTCATACTGTATGACCACAATACCAAATGCAACATCCCTGACATAACATACTTGAAAAAAATTTTTCTCACCTGTATGACTACAATACCAAATTTAAGATACAATTCATACATTATAAGTAGCACACATAAGCAAAAGTAAACTTGGACAATTTTAATAGGTGCGATTTAATCGATAATTACTGCGTTTTCACCTCGATTTAGCCCCTTAATTGGACGCCCCAATGGCCCATATTGAGGGGTGTAGTGGTGGCGCTAGCATCGAAAGGTGCTGTGACTAACCGAGCATAAAACAGTTTAATTGTCATCAATTAATTGGGCAACGAACGTTATTATTTCTCCGATTTGGAGATACAAATGTTTTTAAACCCAGCTTATCCTACCTTTGAATTAAACGTTGCTCACTGACTCGTGTACATAAAATCCCTTGGGTGAATAAAACAAACAGCAAGGGCGTAATAGGGTCGGAGATAATCTCCGAAAACAAAGCGAATGAGTCAAAACGTAAACTTTTCTCCAACCCCTGAAGAATTATCTCCACCTATTAGCCTTAGCAATTAGCCCCGTGTTAAACCGTTACACCTTCCATCTGACCCCTGAGCCCCGAGCCCCCTTGCTAGCCATGCATAGAAGGAGATGCGCTTCAGTCAAGTAACAATGACCCCCTAAACGTTCAAAAGTCATTATATTATGCACAATGGTCGACTGGGTTAACCTTTCCTGACGGAAAAAAACTAAGGTTCGTGAATAAGTAATTAGGAAAGGTCAATTTTTCGGTCACGAATTTTTCATCATCCCTGTATAATGTCGGTGGTATCCAGACAGAGGTCAATCCTGTCAGGGTCAAATCTCATCTTCCTTAAAGGTTGAATTTTCAACTTTTTTTGGTCCATTTTTTAATTTAATTAATTTCGAAGTAACCATTTACAGAGAGTCATTAATTTTTGACTGACACTATGGGTGACCCAAACACGAAATCAGTGTTGAACTTCATATCAAACTCAATTTTAGGGGGCGTTCAAGTTTTACAGGGTTCTCTCAGAGACGAAATATTCAACTTCCCTGACTTTTCCAGGTTTTAAAACAAATTTCCCTGAACTTGATATTAAACTCAAGTTTAAGGGGACGTTCAAGTATTACAGGGTCCTCCAGGGACAAAATTTTGAACTTTCCTGATTTTTAAATGTTTTGTAATTTCCCTGACGTTTCCAGGTTTTATAATTTTCCTGACTTTCCCAGGTTTTATAATTTCCCTGACTTTTCCAGGCTTGAAAACCAATTTCCCTGAACTTGATACAATTTCAATTTTAGGGAGCGTTCAAGTACTACCTGGCTTTACCCTAAGAAAATTGTGACCTTCCCTGACTTTTCCAGGTTTTCAAATTTCCCTGAACTCGATATCAATCTCAATCTTAAGGGACGTTCAAGTTCTACAGTGTGCCCCCAAAGACGAAATATTAAACTTCCTTGACTTTTACAGGTTTTATAATTTCCCTGACTTTTCCAGGGAGCGTTCAAGTGTTACATGGTTCCCCCTGAAATAAAATGAAACTTCCCTGACTTTTCCAAATTTAAAAATAAATTTCCCTTACCACCCTGACCGCCGAAAATGCAAATATACATGACATACTGTATACAGTATATATTTATGCTAAGTAAGGAATGATATATTTATTGCGTATTATACATAAACAGGAGAAGAACACATTTTCATTAGGAAAACAACGAACTTTGATTAGTTTTTTTTTAAATCGATAATTTTAATATCGTATTATATTTTATTATTAATTTCTTTCTTGAAATTCCCTGTGCCACACCTTGTGGGTGCTTTAATTCGGTTTGCAGTGACCAACAATTTTTGAATCCAGATTTCAAAAGTAAATAAACACAAAATGCTAACCAGCATTTTAACATGCAATTTGAAATTTAATATCATATTGCTCGGTGTTTGAATTCCAATGTGAATTATTTATCGTTATTTTTAAACCATTTCGCAACTGGCATCTCTTTATCAATATTAGCGAAATACTGTCAGTAGACACACACGAGAAATAAATCATACAGGAGGAAAACACTAAGTCCTGGCACGATAATCCAATGTGACAAAAACACTTGAAAGTCTAGAAGGATTTGAGTTTCCTTCTTGTTTGCAGTAAAAAAAATGCATAAAAAATAACCTTAGTGGTACAGCCTTCAAAACTGAGTCAAAGCTCAAGGATTTTAGTTTTAGGTTAAGTTATACGAGCAATATGGTAGCATCCCATTTCCAAAATGGGCAACCAATTACACTAGATTTGGTGCATTTATGATCCCAGCTGTTTTGCAAAGGTCATCAATTTACTGGGAGGATGATATACACACATCACCCACGGACCACATCGTTTAGGTGGTCTGTTTTGCCATTCAAATTGCGCCAATGTGTCTCCTGCGAAAAATACGTTCAAACTAACACGAATGGTCGCTGGTCAGTTGAGCCCAACGGTCGTTAAGACCCTCTCCTCATGCGTGTCAAAGGCCACCAGGGACCATTACAGTTAACTTTATCTTCTCTGGGCCCTAAAACGCTTAAG
This sequence comes from Kryphioiulus occultus, assembly GCA_034687865.1. Lineage (NCBI taxonomy): Eukaryota > Metazoa > Arthropoda > Diplopoda > Julida > Julidae > Kryphioiulus > Kryphioiulus occultus. Next base: position 22,023 of record JAQGAF010000691.1, on the reverse strand, counting down.
GCCTGACCCCAAACTCAGTACAAATCGAAGCAATCTTGAAGCTTTTACTCGAAAAGCCAAGGGGATGCTCACGATGTCAAAGCGTTTATCAAATAAAACCGAGTAATTTTTCAAACTTGGCACCATATTGTCAATTGACGAGGAGTTTTAGATAGCACCAAAGTAGGGCATCAATGGCCCTGGCATAAAAAGACCTGAGAGCCCCTCCATGTCAACTGATAGAACATGCTTTCTGTCATACTTGACTTTTTAAACTTTCGATTTACAAAATTGACAAGAAAAGTTGCTTGTTCATGGTTCATACCAAAATTCGCAATTTAATTTCTCTAACTATCCCTGACCAAATCTGATTAATTTCCCTGACTACCAACAAAAAAAATGTCACATGCAATTAAAATGAACTTTATCTGCAATACTACAATTGACTATTTTTGTATTTTTCTGTGAGGATGACTAGCCAAATCTTCAATTGAATTTCCCTGACTTTTCCAGGTTTCCAGACACTTTTTTGGAAAATTTACAGACAATTTCAAGAAATAATTTTTACAGATTTGATCCGAGCAAATATACCATATAGTGGAAATTTTAGGAAAATATAGATCAGATCACGAAATGATGGAATTAGCCCACAATTTTGTAAGAAAAAATAATAATATTAATAACTAAGAGACAGCCGTAGACGACATTTTTGAAAAATTACAAGAAATGTTGTATTTTTAGTGCATTGGTATTAATATTGATCTATGAGATCTATTGAAGCCACTAGATCTCAAACACTGCATTTTGAGGACTTCTTTGACATACTTAGTACATTGTATTAAAAACATTCTTCATAATGACGGAAACGCAGTAGGCGAAATATTTTTTTCAACAAAAATAATGCATTTTATGTCAAATTTTCATAAGGCAAATGAATGATATTGATAAGAACTGATAATGAAAAAGCCTCAGGCGAAATTCGTAGAAAAAGTAGATCACTAATACAGCTTTTCATGAGATACTTATACCAATCAAAATAGTCGTGTCACAATAAATTTCTAGACATTATGAATTTCTCTGACTTCCACCTGACTTTCCCTGACCACATTTCGTTTCCCTGACTTTCCTTGACGACATGATCCCTGGCTTACATCATAAGTTACATGTAGAAGCGACGACTTGCATCGTCATCTAACGCTAGTTCCATTGCATTTAGTTTATGTGAAAATCAAGCCATTGAATAGTTTAAAACGACCCCAGTCTCTGAAGATGCTATGCTATGATATGCATTGGTATTTTGTAAACATCAATAGCGGATGCTTTCTATCGTAAATAGATAAAGGCTTATCATAGTAACACAGAGGACAATCATAAGTTACAGTTTGGAACTTTCCATCGGGAGGGTGGGGCGTCACCCTGTACATGTAGGCCTATCATCAATATTCTTACACTTGGCCAAACCGTATATGACTTGGCTCAAGTATATAAAAGATAGGAGGGATGACTTTGCAAACATGAATGATAGATGCTCGCCAGTGCCATCTGACGTTAGTTTTTTGTGCATAGTTCAAGTGCAGCTCAGATAAGACTTTGCAAACAGAAATGTCAGCACCATCTAATGGTTAGTTTTCTCGTACTTTGTTGAGTGACTTAATGGTCTTTGATAGCAGCAAAAATAAATGTTCCGTATTACATTCCTTGCATACGAAGAATGTATTCTAGCGCCCTCTATCGTTGGTTTTCTTGCACTTAGCATTCTGATAAAACAAATTGCAAAAACAGAAACGATTAAAGCGCCACCTAGCACCAGCGAACATCGATTCTGATGTATGTCAGCGCCATCCATAGTTGATTTTCTTGCATTTAGCATTTTGATAACACAAATTGCAAAAACAGAAACGACAAAAGCGCCACCTAGCACCAGCAAACACCAATTCTGATGTATGTCAGCGCCATCTATCGTTGATTTCCTTGCACTTGGCATTCGGCTAACACAAATTGCAAAAATAGAAACGACAAAAGCGCCACTTAGCACCAGCAAATATCGATTCTGATGTATGTAAGCGCCACCTAGCACCAACAAATATCAATTCTGATGTACTGTATGTCAGCGCCATCTATAGCTGATTTTCTTGCGTTTAGCATTCCGCTAAAACAAATAGCAAAAACAAAGGACAAAAGCGCCACCTATCACCAGCAAACATCAATTCTGATGTATGTCAGCGCCATCTAGAGTAGGTTGCCTCTCAAATTGAGCATGCAGAGCATAAACGAAAGTGAGTGACTTACAAAAAGTTAAGATAAGGATTAAGGGATGGAACAAGCATCCCAAATCAACCCCCAGAAATTCAGAAACATCTCCATTTTATTCCCCAGTGAGTCACAGATGTCACCCTCTTCAAATTCTAACAAGACCCCCTCGCATCTTGGACACTAACTTCTTATCCCCATCAAAGTAGCTTTTTTTCCCGATAGTTTTTAACTGCTGTAACATTTACCCCCTCACACACGCACAAATTCCCCCATTCTTTTTCTTAACGGCCCAAAGGAGACTTTTAACTCACCCCCAACATGACATATGCATTTTAGAGTTCATCGAGGACTCGTAAAAGTCTCCCAGCAGCATACAAACAATTTTATACACATTCCAGTTGCGGAGGGATAACAATATACACACGTTTTTTACATATCTAACTTAGGCCGAAGAGGCTGCAAGTATTTACCCCCTATGCACATGTAGGGTTCACCCACATGTAGTCATCTCAAAGCAATGACGTCAGGATAAAAATACACGAGGACAAAAACCAATAACTGAAAATGTTGCAGATGAATGTAAAAAAAATCACATCATACATGTACAGTACATGAAACTGAACAGAAACGTCTACTCGTGTTTGTGGAGCAAGAATTAAAAAAAACACGTAAAAAGTGACGGAAGATTTAAGGCAAAAACAATTCAGTTAAGTAAATTGTTGAGTTTTGTCAAAACAGCAAAGCAATCCAAATTCAGCAAAGCGTTTAGCACAGTAATAATCAAAATATATGCTGTCTATAAAAGATAACAGTGTCAATAATCGCTGTTCAACTTTGTATACAGCATAGGCTGCACTGTTTGATCACAGTTGTCCCCATGTCGTTCTGCATTGAATTGATTCTAATAAATTCTTTAATCTAGCATTGCTTCGATTAAATGCAATGCAGAATCACTTGGGGGGCGCATTTCGAGTACGTACAGATGTCTAGTAAAACTTGGTAAAAATCTAGTAAAACATGCACTGTACATGTAAGTACATGGTTCATACCAAAATCTGCAACTCAATTTCCCTGACCAAATCCGGTTAATTTCCCTTATTTATTAAATAAAAAACGTCACACGTAAATAAAATTAACTATTTGCAACACTGCAATTAACTTTTTTGTATTTTTCTGTGCAACTGCAACGCTTCTTGGTCATGAAATTTCCTCTTCTTTCAAGTTAGCAGATTTTCAGACCCTCTTTTTTAATTCCCTAAAGTCAAAAAATTGAAATTGAAATCTTTTTAATGTTTTCCCTGACTTCCACCTGGCTTTCCCTGACTTAATGGACAACATGCAAACATTTCCCTGGCTTTCCCTGGCCACATTTCATTACCCTGACTGCATGAACCCTGGAGTAGACAAAGTTAGACTATGGATGAGAATCCGAACAGAGCGTGGACCAACATGCAAATTTTTAGGAAAACAAAAACGCAAAGGTATCTCCGTAATATACAGTAGTTTTCTCACACATTCCAAAAGCCATTCCAAAATTAAAACATGTTCTAAAAACGTGTTAAAAACACGTCTCTTAGTCCAGGTGTTTTTTTTTCTATTAAAGTTCTTAGATCAAACTCCAATAAACGTACATGTATATTTTCACCATCATGTTACAAACTACATGTTATTCATGATGTCTATCAGTGCCATAAACATCCAGTAGATGGGGTTGACAGTGTCCCTGGGTCGATGCGGCTTTGAGATTGCCATACATGTACATAAATATCAAAAAATTCATAAATCTGACAAGCATTTACAAGGAAGGAAATAAAACGAAGGGCACAAAAGGGAAACGACGATTGAAATGTTTTATCGTTCTTGTATGTGTTTATCTTGATGAAAAATATGCTGAAAAACCCTCCCTAAACGAAAATACTGAGGGGTCCAAATGCCAAAAATAGCAGGGAAATACGTAACTGACTTTCTCAAACAAACCCCTAATTCAACACCCTGTTCTGGAGCTGGAATACGGAAGTGCCCTTTTCTTCAGTTTCCTGTTTGTAACTTATCACTGTTGCGAATGGGGGGGACAAGCCGGACCCATATTGGGTTACGTTTTCCACAGTTTCATGTTTGAAAACTGAAAAGGAACTGAAAGTTATGTCCATATGGAAAAACTACACTACTTGTCATCTTAGGAGTGGACTATTCACCCTGCCCTCTGGCGGACGTTTTGAACATCATCACTTTATTATAACTATGAATGTATTAATACGACAAAGGTGCAAATTTCAACTTCTGACTTTTTCTTGATTTTTCCTGGTTTTAAAACAAATTTACCTGAAGATGCAAAACTATGGTACAAATCAATGTAAGGAATGATGAATTTATGGTATATTATACACAGTATATAAACAGGAGAGGGATCACAACGTCACGAGGAAATACAGTAGAAAATTTTGATTTCTTTTAAAAAAAACATTTTAATTTTTTCCACAGAATTGCTTTTTATGACTTGATTTTTGATGTTACCCAAATTGATATTAATTTTCTTAAATTGAATTAAAATGTATCGTCAATTTCTTCCAGCTTGTCGCGTCTTATTTTTGTGTTAACCGAATTGAATTTGATATTTTAAAATTAAGGACAAATTTATTCTTAATTGTGTAATTAAATTAAAAATTTATTCTTAATTTCTTGCCATGTCTATATTTTTGTGTCAACCAATTTGGTTTTGATTTCTTCTTAAATTAAATTAAAAATTTATTCTTAATCATTTCCACAGAATAGAATGCCACGTCTTCATTTTGTATTAACCAATAATTTCAACTACTGTATGTCAAATGTTAGGCTTAGAACACAAAGTTTCATTATGAAACTGCAAATTTAGATTAGTATTTTTTAAATTGACAATCTCATTTTCGATCTGTGTAAATTATAACAAACCAGGTATGTAAAATGCATTGACTCGTTGAATTTCCCGGAATAAATCCATCTTCCATGACTCTTTCCTGACAATTCCAGGTTTTTTAGGTATGGTGTAACCCACATGTTTTCTAGGTAAGTTTTTAAAATTATGATGAATTTACCTAGTAAACACTCGATATAGCCACCCATAATAGCATTTCAAAACAATCTCAGTAGACAAGTAGTAAATCGACTAAAATGCCACTAGGGGGCATTGCGAAAAGTCCACTCTTAACCTGCCACACTGTATTGAGTCTTAAAAGCAGATCTTTGGAGAGAAGTCAGGCTGGTCAACCTGTACAAATAAAACGTATCAAAAGGAAAATAAATCCCCCAGACTCAAAATGAAACATCGAGTGTTTGGCAAACAGTTTGAAAGCACATTTCGGAAACTTGTTATCTCTCGATAGTTTTGTTTTGCACAAGGATTCAACTCTGGATTTAACCCCAGTTCGACTTTCAAAGTCTGCCCACTCAAAACAGAAAATTTGGGGTTATTCAAGGGGGTCGAAACACCATCATCATTTTGTATATTTGTATAATTCCCACTTTAATATCGCTGCCGAGTAGCGCCACAACCGAAATTTCCTTTGAAGTTTTCAAAAGTTAAATAGCCAGTCTGTTACCACGCTGCTTTCGAAACGGTCAAGATTGCTTTTCTTCGGCAAATGGACTTGAGTAAAAAGGAGAAAAACAAGCAAACATAGTTGGTCAAAAATAGGGGGTTTAAAACTGGCCTAAATGCACTCCATGTGGCCAGAAGCCTTGGGTTTCCTGGAATCTTTCTCAAGTTGGCTACTTTATTTTCTTGAAAATATCTCAAGTTTTCCCGGTAATTCGTTCCATGCCAACAATATTTCTTCTAGGTGTACTCAGAGTGGAGTTCTTAAATTTTGTCAGGAACACCTGGAAACCTAAGGGAATTTTATATGCAACCTGGACAACCTGGAAAGCTCAGGAAATTTTGAATTGAAACATGTAATTTTTCAGTATAAAAGTTATATTTTGTGTTTGTTCGTTATAATTCTAGGAAATCAGCAATATTTAATTAGCACACAAACTATAGGCTTGATAATCAACTTTACCATTCTCCTAAAATTCAGCATTTGTGAATAAGTTTTTTTTTTAAATTTTGCTTGCGGCTTTCCTCAACTAATATTTATGCATTATTGCTAATTTAGTTTAAAAAATTCAAATTGCCATCAGCGTTGCATTTGTTATTAGCATTTGTGAAAAACGTTTTCGAGAGTTAATTTACACCTAAAATCCGTTATTCGTATATGTGTTAATTTCTGTCAACATTAATATTTCTGGAATAATTTGAAAATGGTCGAAAACTGCCTTACTGGTGATCTAGGTTTTATGAAAAAGTCCATCAAATTTCATTTATTATTATTATTTTAAAAAAAAACATTTTTGACAAATATATCCAAATTCACTATTTCTGGAAGAGGTTTTCGATGAAATGTTCGTGAAATGATCCTTGGGATATGTTTGTTTGGTAATGTTGACTAACAACCCACATTTGAGATTATTTTTCAAAAAAATTCACCAATGGCGTTTCCTATTATTACTAAATTTTGTTTTTAATAGAATTGCGACACATTTAAGCATTAAAATATGATTTTTGAACCTGGAATAACTTGAAATATGACCTTAAAAACTTCAGTGAATGTCGTTTTCAGAAATTAATAATACAAAATGGTCAGAACTGCATAATTGTTGATATTGTTTTTATGAAAAAAATCTCTCAAATTTCTTTCACTATTATTATTTTTAAAAAAAAAATTAAACAAACATTTCAAGACAAATATACCCAAATTCACTATTTATGGTAGACCTTTTCAAATAAATGTTCATCTATCATTGGAATATGTTTGTTTGGTAATGTTGGCTAAAAACTTACCATTTGAGATCATTTTTTAAACAAATTCACCAATGGCGTTTCCTATTATTATTAAATATTGTTTTTACTAGGATTGCGACACACTTAAACATTAAAATATAATTTTTGAACCTGTAATAATTTGAAATATGACCTGAAAAACCCGGTGAATTTCGATTTCAGAAATTAGCAGTACAGGTAGTACGATTGAGTTTTCATTTTCGGAAACGTTTCACGAAAAAGTTTTCAAAAATGCAGTTAATGTCCGATGAATCACGATTCGTATTATCCCCAAAAGTCGAAGTATTTGACAATGTCAGAGGGTGTATTTTTTCGCCAATAAAGCGCTGGAACGGGTTAATAAAAGCGTCAGTTTGATACATTTTACAGACGTACATGTATAAAAACAACTGGTGAAACTACAGGGTGGCCCAGATGTTTCGTGACCCCTATTCGTTCACCATTAGATGGCAGGGTTTATGTGGTGGTTCGACATCTGGACCACCCAATATAACAGCTGAAAATGTCGACTATTTTCGCAGATATGAATGCAAATTAACTAATTTATTTCATAATGAACCACAATAAATTCAACATTTTTTTTCTAACATGTAAGCCACTCAAGATATACATGTAGTCCTGAAAACGTCATTAGTCATCTGAAGATGATGACCCTAGTATCTCAAAAGGTTACTTCACCTTTATTTCGTTTGCATCATTAAATAATTGAAGTTATTTAATTTCAGCACGTCCTGGCGTGATAATGATATGGGTCGATCTGATTTTAATCTTCATTTTCGTGATCCCCATTATCATATTAATGACCTCACGCTGTCAAGCATTTAATTGCTAAAATTCCTGGGCTTTCTTTCTAATTATAATTTTAAAACAAGTGCAAGTTGGGCATGTAGAACATGCAAATTAATCTCGAAGTAATAATGCAGCCCGAAAACTATACTAGCGACCATTTTTTTCTAAATTGAGTTTACATTGTTACTTTTTTCTCTTTATTTAATCTAATGGTGTATCAAAACCAAGAATGTGACGTCATAGGGGTTATTACAACCCAATATTACCATTTGCCTTATGTACAGCTTTTAATTTTTTAAATTCAAAGCCAGAAATGTTAGGAATAATGCAGAAATAATTTCGAGGGAAATCTGGACGGAAAAAATGCAACTAAAAATACTTAACAAAAGATAATCCATAAGGAATTTTAGAAAAAAATATCTGGAGATGATTTTACGAATAAAAATGAGAGAATTTTCGGGAAACATTTCAAAACTACAGTAAAATAACTTTAAATAAAATTTTAAAACAACTACTGTACAGTAACTTTAAATAACATTTTAAAACAATTACTGTACAGTAACTTTAAACAACTGTACATCAGAGCAGAAAATAAATTATATCTCTGCAATTAACCTTGATCAATGGCGAGGTTACTTTTAATTACTGAATATCAATTAACACGCGGCTTAACCTTGAATAAATGCCAAATCAAATCAAAATAATCAGAAAGATATTAAGTATCCAAGCTGTCCTGACAAACACAGTGAACATCATTCCTGGCCACCCTGTACACTGCAAATTGTGGAAGAGTCCAAACTTAAATAAGGGGATGATCAGGGCATTTCACGTACTGTGAAATGGAAGCCGAATAGTGAAACAGCTATTACTTGAAGCGTCGTTGCAACCTCACATTCAAAACAATTGACAACATATGTTTATCGTCTGCTTGTCCAGGGTGCGCCAAAAATTAAAACAATCGAGAAACAAAATATTGCAGGTTAGTGTTACAATCGTGACACAGCGCTTGAATGCACTATTTCTTAGAAAACCTGAGTAAATTACAAAAATTGGATAAAAAGTGCTTTTTCATTGGGTAATGCATGTATGACACGTCTGATAATACATTAAATTACGTAAAAGTGTAAAAGAAAAAGCATTCTGAAGAAATTGATCAGACAAAAACAGGCTAAACAGTCTAATAAGTATTTATTTGCTATTTAATAAACACGTCATACGAATATTTGACTAAATAATTTTTTCCATCAACATAATGAATAGTTTACATGAATTTATTTATTACCTTTAATTATATGTATATCAATTTTTCACTGAATTCATTTATTTTTAGTTGTAGATTAATGTTTACGTGAATTTATTATGAAATTGTATACGAAATTTATATACGAATTTATTTAGTATTTTAACTGCATTTGAATTTTTATATTGTTTTTGTACAAATATTTTACACTTATGAATTGATGTATGAATTTAATTATTGGGCAATGAATGAAAGAATGTTTTATTGCAACGCTTTGCAAACATCATGCTCTAAAATTATGTATTAATTTCAACCATTTTCAGTTCTCTATTGGTTTCGTGAAATTTCATAAAAATTCACATAGTAAGCCATCAGAGCACACAAAATGCGACTAAATTTTGTTATTTGCTTCATATTTATTCGTTCATATTTACTACTTTTTTAAAGATAAGCGTTTGAAAGATAAATACATGCAGAGAGGGCAGCCTCATGCACGCATCTCACAAATATTTGAGTATGCCAATCCACTTTTTCTGAATAATATTCAAGTGAAAATAATTAGTGAAAATACACGAAACATTTAACGGAGACTATAATTTTTCTAAAATTTTCGAAATCATCAATCAAATCAATTTTAGTTTTCAACTCTAGAGCTGTGAAACAAAACTTAGTAATAACACATTGGAAAAACAAGTTAAAAAATATTTTTTGGACCCAATTTGATGTACCCAAACTCTTCAAGGCTGCTTTGTATCTAACGAAATAGTTTCGCGAAGCTTGCATGTTTTCTCCAAATTTATTTCTCGAAATTTGAACTGCTTCAAGAACCGCGTTCATACGAGTTTAACTAACCTTTACATTCAGATAAAACAGGAAATTCAAGACGATTATTTCAACTAAAACCATCGAAACTTGCAATGTTATCACCCAGCCCAAAAACCATAAACCACGTTTCTCCTCCAGCCATCACTTCAAACATGATCAATTTTAGTTACTCCCTTATTGCGTCACATGCCCCACCTCCCAACATTTGCGAACAATTGGCAGCCAACGTTATGATCTAAGTATAGTGATCCGGTATATTATTAGTGTACAAGTTATGGCTTTTTAAAGTCCAAAATTAGGTCGGTGCCAAGGTCATAATGTGGACCCACCATCGTCAAATTGACACAGCCATCAGTCGTGCCTAGGTTGAAAGGTGAATGTGCACAGTGATATCAACTTTAAAACTGCGTCGCAATTCAGTAGTGGCAAAATTTCGTTCAGAAATTACACATCATTTCTGCTGTTTTACCATAAATTTTATTGCTACAAACCTCGATAATGGCTCAGCCAATCTACCTCAACATCGACCACTGGATTCGTGCAAACAAGGAATACTTCGTACCACCAGTATGCAACAAAATGATGTCAGTATGCAATTTTCTTAATCAAAATCAGATGCAGTGTACGAAATATTCAACTATCTTGTGGTTACTAAAATCAGGCACAACAATCAGCTGAAGGTGTTCTACGTGGGAGGACCTAACGTCAGGAAGGACTTTCACATCGAAGAAGGAGAAGAGGTTTTATTCAATGTTTATATTTCTATTTACCTTACATTGTGTTTGCATGTTTCAAGTACCTTCATCGAGGCTAGGAATTCCCATACTCAAACTGAAGCAGGGTTACCCCAGAGATGAAGTTCTTCCCTGACTTTTCCAGGTTTTAAAACAAATTTCCCAAAAAGGTTACGGAAGTTAATAAATTAATCTTTTAGGGAATCCAGCTTTATTTTGGATTAGAGAATTCCTAACCTTGATTGAGGTGCTTAAAACACAAATATAAATTATGTAAATAACTGAAAGAGTCAGTTAGCAGTTAGGGAAGATGAGAATTCCACCTCCGGAAAATAAAAATATAAAACATGCAAGGTTATAAAATATGAACTTTCCAAGTGTCAACTTTTAAAAATTTCACCTTCGGAAAATACAAATATAAAACATGCAAGGTTATATTTGTATTTTCCGGAGGTGAAATTCTCATCTTCTCTAATTTCTGACTTTTTCAGTTTTTTACATATTAGATATATTTGTGTTTTAAGCACCTCAATCGAGGCTAGGAATTCTCTAACCCAAAATAAACCAGGATTCCCTAAAAGATTATAATATTAACTTCCGTAACCTTCCAGGTTTTAAAACAAATTTCCCTGTCCACGCTGACCATTGAAAATGCAAAAATGTGAGCTATGCAATAATTATTGCTTTTATAAATAAACCGGGGTTTAGAGCCTAAATTTTCATTAGGAAACAATAAATTTAGATCAGTTTTTTTATTTACAATTACATTATTAATTTCTTTCATAGAATTGCTTGTCATCTTGATTTTTGTGTTAACAAATAACTAGCTATTTCTTAACACAAAAATCGATTTGTTGAATTTCCCTGACTTTCAACATAACATTTTCCCTGACTTCTCCAGCCTTTTCCAAATTTCCTGACATTTCCAGGTCGGGGTGGGGGGGGGGGGGACACTGACATATTTTACATTTATACTATTTAACTACCTCCATCGAGACTAGGAATTCTATTACTCAAACTAGTTGTGGGTGTCAAGATGTTAAAGGTCATAAGAAAGTTTCAATTTAACTTGAAATCCCAGCCAAGCAATACACAGCTCAGTAGTTGGCATACAGGCATTTTAATTAATTGCATTTTTTTTTAATTTTCAGTTATTTTACATGAAAAAAGGAGACATGGTATTACGTGTTTACAACCAGGGTGACTTCAAAGATATTCCAATCAAAGAGGGAGAGGTATTTAAACGCTGTCTATTGACATGGTTTACATGGTAAAATAACTTGCCAACAGGACTAATTAATGTTAAAATGAATTTCAATCAGATATTTTTGCTGCCAGCAAGGGTCCCACATTCGCCTCAGCGTATGAAGGACACGATCGGACTGGTCATCGAAAGGGAGAGAAAATCAGAAGAATTGGACTGCATTAGGTTGGTCAGTTTTGCAGTAAATCTATCCAGATAAATAATCGAAATCTTGACACGAGACTGATTTTGACTTGACGATTAAAAATAACAGCATAATTATTGGATTTAAAGGTGGTATGTGGATGGCACTGAAGATATTTTGTTTGAACGTTGGGTTCACGTCAGTGATTTGGGAACTCAAGTTGCATCAACGATTAAGGAATTTTTCGCTTCTGAACAATGTAAAACTGGCAAACCTATTCCAGGTAAATGCCTCATAAATTCAGCAAAAGCTATGACTTTCAGAAAAACCCACTTTATACGAATGTTGAAACTAAATATCCATTATTGAATACGTTTAGGAACAATCAGCAACAATCCACCGTTTGGCATAAACGAGAAATGTCACATCCAAAATCCTTTCTCACTGAGGGACTGGATAGAGAAAAACAAGCATGAAATTTGCCAAATGGGATTCAAAAGCTTGTTCGACAACCACTTCCAGACTCAAGTATGTTATTTTGTTGAACGTCATATTGCTCAAAGTCTTACCCTCATTACAAACCTAGATTTGGTCCATCTATCCCAGTTTTTTTTTAAATTTTTTAATGCTGTTTGGACTCTGATCACCCTGTATATCCCTATTGTCTAAATTGAATACGAGTTTGAATCAAGTATATTTAACACACAAAAGGTAATGGTGCACGGAAGTGGGGAGCTGGATGGATACACTGGACTTCTAGAATTATTCGTATGGCAACTGGTAAGTTTTGATCTTTTAAATTATGCATTTTATCAAATCGTTTCTTTGCAAATACATGTATTAAATACACTTGTATTTTCAGGCAGGAAATAGAGAATTTAGCATACTGGGCAAAAAGTATCGTGTAGAAGAAGGTGACACTCTTCTGATACCGCAAGACGTTGGGTATGTGTTGTGGAGATTATTAATTTAAAATAATCAAAAAAAAATTCTCCAAAATAACGTAAATTTGTGTTTTATTTGCAGTTTTGATTCTTTTGCCTCTGACGACTGCCTCACACTGACTGTTAAAATGGATATGTATGCTTCTAGACGTGTCTAACTTATGTTTAAATGCACCCTGCATTCATTAATCTAATAAAATTACAAGTTTTGAATTACAATCGAGTATTTTATGATATTTACAGCGTTTACGGTATTTTCTGATCGAGCCCCGGTTTAGTAATGCGCGTGACCGCGAGCGGCGCTAGTGCCTACGTGAATAGAGCCATTAGTTTCACTGCACGTGGAGGTTTCAGAATGATGAGAATGTAAAGGCGCTTTAGCCAAATGCTTATGATCTCTTTATCAAACATTGTCGTAAAGTTGGGTTTACACTAAATCACAAAACATTACAATATAACGAATTAGTTGTTAACTCTGTTGCGCAACTTGTCATATAATATCGCTGTAAAAAGCTGGGCTTGCTCAATAACAAAATGTTATCCACCAAAGTAATACAATTTGCTTCAAAATGAGAAAGCAAAATTTTACACGTTCTTATGATATAGCAGGTTAGGTTATCTATCAGGCGTCGGTACAGATAATGTGTTGGTGCGTCTACACTCGTAAACGTGTTATAAAACGTCAACTTTACCTGGGTCATCAATACTGAGATGTTTTAAATAATATTTTCCTTCTCAATTTCAAACAAGTTATTTATTTCAAACAGGCTGTATAACTTTGTGACAAAATTACTTTTAGAAAAATCATACCATCCATAACGAGTTACATATTACGTCATACTTCAAATTGTGCAACAAAGTCCAAAACTAATCTGTTATATTACAATGCTTTTACTTCTCATTTTCAAACAAGTCGTACAACTTTGTTACATAAAACAACTTTTATAACTTAACAAGTTAAGTATGACGTCATATCACAAATTGTGCAACAAAGTTCAAACCCATAATTCGTTCTATTACAATGTTTTTCTTCCATCCATATTGCCCAACTCAGTTACTTAAAATTACCTTTCGAAAAATTAACCATACATAACGAATTACATACGACAAATTGTGCAACAACCTTCAAAACTAATTCGTTATATTACCACGTATTTTCTTCTCATTTTCATTTTTTCTCAGTTTCAAACAAGTTGAATAACTGTTCTATAAAATAACTTTTCGAAAAATTGTATTATCCATAACAAGTTACACACGAAGTTACACAAGTTATATATGACAAAATTGTGCAACAAAGTTCAGTACATGTATCAATGTTTTTCTCCTCATTTCTAACAAGTTGTACAATCAATAACAAGTTACATATGGCGTCATATGACAAGTTGTGCAACAAAGTTCACAAATAATTAGTTATATTGCAATGTTTAGTGATAACGTTTGACCAAAATTATGATGTCCCGCCTCCTGACAGCCCTACCCCCAACCTGTCGAAACTAATAGTCTCTCTAAACTAACATTCAGCACTGGTCCCATGGACATTAGATTACGTAGGCTTGGTGCCCTATGTGACACAGGCCTTCAATATTGATCAAACGAAAAAGCTTGATATTCGAGCTGCACACAGCAGGATCAAACATGGCCGAAACAGGTTCTTTGGCAACAGCAACATCTTGCGAGATCTGACACCTTACATCCCAAGACTCGATATTTAATTAAGACGTCGTACAGTGTCAACTGCAAAATCTGCCTCATCTCCCTCCCTGCCTCCCTCCCCTTTAATTCACACCTATCAATAGCATCCTCGTCGAGGAACATTTATTAATTAATTACGAAGGGACAAAATGGCGCCCACCAGAGAGCATCTTCATCAACGTCTTGAGAACCGAAAGACAAGAGGGCCTCCTTCACTAACGATGTGGATCACGATCTTTTTATCTCATAGGAATTGGTCATGTTTGCCAAGCACCACAAAAACAGTTTCTTGGTGGAGAGGTCATGGAACCATTAGTAGGGACTGTCTCAAACTGGTCAAAATAAGGAGATGGTCAACATATGGAGCGAGGTTTGTACTGACACAGGATTTTAATTCCGTGCACTGCATGCATGCACTTACATTTTACAGCAATCGTTCATCAATAACTTATTACAATGTTCATAATACAGAACAAGTATTGCTAATGTGCTGCAAATTTATCCAGCAATTACACGTACTGTATCTACTCTTTGGCCTCTATAACGACAGTTACTGTTCAGGGGTGTACGGTATTAGTTTTGCAGGCAGCCAATACATTTAATCATCCATGACATTACAAGTTGAAACCGTGCTGGTCAACATACAGAGAGGAAATTACTATTGTTAGTAATAGAAAAGTGGACAACATGTGAAGGTCACCTTCCACCGAGTTACTGTGGTGACCGTTGGTCAGTTAAAAATGTGGTCGACACGTATCAAACGTTTTAAGAACTTTTGAATATGCTTCTAACATAATACATTTATTTCAAAATTTTTTGAAACAACTTTGGCATGCATCAAAAAACGTGTTGGTATCGTATGGACGTTCTCAAAACATAATATTTGAAGAACGTTTGAAAATACAACATGCCTAAAACAACTGGCAGGCATCAAAGACATGTTTCTAAGATAACAATTAACTTTCTATAACTTGTGACCATCTTCTGGTCATATTTCCCAAATCATCACTTCACTAAAATCTAAATTCCACGCTGTCATCTGGACGTATCAAACTTTTTAATAACTTTCGAAGATGCTTCTAACATAATACATGTACACTTGTATTTGTAACAGCTTCACCAAACATCAAAAAAAGTGTAGCAGCATGTGAACGTGCTCAAAACATGTTCCTAATATGTACATTTATCAAAACGTTTTTGAAACAAGTTTACCACACATCAAAAACGCGTTTGTATCATCATCTGAAAGCTCTCAGAAATGTAGGCTACCCCATAACAAACGTTTTAAGAACTTTTGAGGGTGTTCCTAACGCACTTCAAACAACTTGGACATACATCAAAGACACGTTTTCCAAAACCCAATTAAACTTTCTATAACTTGTGACCATCTTCTGATCACTCACTGATCATCACTTCACTAAAATCTAAATTACACTGTCATCTGGACGTATCAAACTTTTTAAGAACTTCTGTATATGCATTTAACTTAATATATGTGTTTAAAACAGCTTCACCAAACAGCAAAAACGTGTCTGTAGGCTATAAATTGTAGCATCAAATGGACGTGCTCAAACCATGCTGCTAACACATATACCAAAATTATTTGAAACAACTTTATTACACATCAAAAACGTGTTTGTACGTTCTAAACATTCTCAAAACTGTACCCATATTGGGTATGTGGCTTTTTAAGAACTTTTGAAGATGCTCCTAACAAAATACATGTATTTCAAACAGTTTCACCAAACATCAAAAACGTGTTTGTAGCAACACGTGAACGTTCTCAAAACATGTGCCTAACACGTACATGAATCAACATTCTTGAAACAACTTTACCACACATGAAAAACGTGTCTAGTACAATCATCTGAAAAGTTCTCAAATATGCACCCCATATCAAGCTTGCTAGGATGTTCCTAACATACTTCAAACAACTTTGACATACATCAAAGACACGTTTCTATCATCACAATTAAACTTTCTGAAACATGTGACCATTCCTGATCATATTTTCCAAATTACCACTTTAGTAAAACCTGATTTCAACACTGATTTTTCTCATGTTTCAGAAAAAGCTACAGTTTTCTAGCAGCATTCAGGAGATCATTACAATGCTGATACAAAGTTCTTTTCAATGGCATACGTCATTGTAGCATCCTCACGTCAAAAGTTTATCAGGTAACCATTCGACATCGAATCAACTTAGTTCGAAAATCGATTCCTACGTTATTTATGAGCAGCCTTCATCCAAATTGTGATTTGGTATTAAAAATCGGAGGTGAGAGGTGACACTGATTCATCTCCACGCTCGCTAATTACCCTTTTTTCCACCAATGAAAGGTGGCAAACAGTCATTAGATGGCGATAAGACGAGCAACATGGGCTGAAGAGTTTTTAATCAGAAAGGAGAAAAAAAAACTCATAGCTAAAGCATCAGGTTAATGAGATTAGGAATGAAGTTGGGAGAAAATAATTAAGGGCCTCATCCTCCCAAAATGCAAATCTGCTTTCTAAGAAATTAATTTGGAAATTCATCTCTGCAACAAATTGCTTTTCGTTGAACAGATTCAAGGCGATTAAGGGGATCCCATTTCATGGGAGAAATCGACAAGCAACACGCCTATAATTATTGATAAGGGTTTCTTTATTACGCTCTTCACGAAGCTAAGCTTAGAGAGCACTAAGCCTTAAGCCCCATAGACGGAATCGCTTTTATCTTTGCAAAGATTTTTCTACTCGTTTTCGAATTTTTACACTCGCGATGAATGCATTTGTCATAATCCTTAATTCCCACTTGAGAAGTTTGCTACTGTAGTTCAAATACCTTATGCATAAAGGCACATTCATCAATCCAGGAGGTAAATTCAATCCATGAGATAAAGTAGGGTCATATTTAGCAGCAAAAATAGTTTTACAAACTAGTCTCTGACATTTGTTCAGTAGAATTCAATTCAACTCAGTACTACACCGTCATAAATATATCAAAAATTATTTCTTACTGTATAATAAACTTTTAAGTTTTTAAAGTGCAAGCTAGTGAGGCTATGGGATCCAACCCCAATTACCACCCAGTTGAAAATACCCAGTCCACAATCCATATACAAGTTGATATATACCCAGCCCACAATCCACATAAAGTTGCAAACATTTGCACATTTTGAATAAAGATCACAGGGGCGGGGATTTTTAAAATAAATTTATAATCCCTTTGAACCCCTACATGTACACTTTACAATTAATTTGTCTGGAAATGTTTGTAACCCTAAAAAACTAGGGTGTAAAATTTATATTTTCAGCTAGTCTAGTTTATTTTGATTAGATCCAAATTTTCAAGTAATGAAGTTAAATAAATTAATGCTAAATAAACTGAAAATTTTCCACTTGAATTTGCTTTATTTTGTATTGATTAAAATTGATATTCATATTTCATTTTTAGATTTGAATTATTTAAAATTTGTAAATAAAGCAGTGACAACCTCTAATGCCTGTTAAAACTAAATTAAAATCCAGTTTTTTTATATTTATATTGCTTACAATTTTGCAGTAAAGCAGTGATACAACTTAATGCTGTTTAAAATTACAAGTTTCAGCATGAACTTAATTTTGTATATAGTAAAATTGATGTTTATAGCTCGCTATATTTATTTTATATTTGTACTGCTTAGAGTTTAAGTAAAACAAAAATAATATAAATTTAAATGTCAGTTATAAACCAAAAATTGCATTGAATGTTACTTTACAGCACAACCAGTTCAAATACAGTACTGAACAAGATCTGAGCAATCACAACACTAAATTTCAAGATTTTACATTGTTATGAACAACTTATGAAACCGGAAAATGTTCCAAGGAACCCAGTTTGAATATCCCTGGTCTAAACGATAAAATGGGCCATAATGAATATTTTAACCTAAGTAAAATGTGTCTATAACATGTATCTAGCACAATCAACTTTATATCAGATTCAGGGCATGAATACAAATAATTCCAATATGTTAAGTATGTTTGGACGAATTTGTCGTACTCCATCATTAACATAATTTTATACGTTTATTTGAAATAAACGTATCCATAATTTGTGTCAATCATCTGCTAGCGACACCAAGCACGAATTGATTTCAGGCATTAATTGATTTTATCTTATGTAGGAAGGAAGCCAACGACATTCTCGAAAGCTGAGTAAGTCAGGCTAAAAAAAAAATTCAAATGCAAAGTTGACCTTATTACATTTTAATAGTTCGTTTCATGAAATTCAACATTCATGCGTGTACCTACGACGAGCAAACAATTTAACTTAAGTAGATAAATATTTGATAGTCATTTCAATATGTAAGAGATTACAGAGTAAACGATTTTGTTAGACAATTTACGAGGATTTGTTACTGCATGTCTCTAGGGGCTTCAAGGTTTAACTCAAATTAAAATAAGAAAAAAATGGAGAAGTTTATATTGGCATTGGCACTTTCAAATCATTTATTTTAACTATCAACTTAAGTGGTGGCATTGAGATCAACGCAAGTAACGTCAGGATTATTTTTACAATTACAATTGGAAGAACATTTTAAGAGATAAATAAAGTTCAATTTCTCGAAATGAAAACACATGCATCCTCAAGACATGGTTTTGCTTTGAGAAAGCATAACCAAATTTAATTTTCTTACAAATTATAGATGTACAATGGTGTTTAAAATGTTTAATTCCTTCAGGAAGATATTACTTTACAGATATCAGGATGCATGCATCTATTGTATTCTATATATTGAAAATAATTAGATTTGATTCATTCCAAAATTTTCAACTCAATTTCCCTGACTTTCCCTGACCAAACCTGATTAATTTCCCTGAATTATCAAATCAAAAACGTCACATGTAATTAAAATCAACTTTATCTGCAACATTACAATTTAATTATATGTTTTGTATTTTCTGTCAGGAAAACTAGCCAAATCTTCAATTGAATTTCCCTGACTTTTCCAGGTTTTCCAGACACTTTTTCAACAATTTCCAGAAAATTCCAAGAACATTTTTACAGGTTCGATCCAAGCAAATATAGCATATGGCAGAAATTTTAAAAATTATAGATCTGATCATTGAAAGATGGAATTTGCCCACCATTTTGTAAGAATAATAATAAGAGTAAGAAGAAGAAGAATAATAAAGAGACTGCCATTGGCGAAATTTTTGAAAAATTACATGAAATATTGAATCAGTGTATTAATTTTAATAACGTTGCGAATACTAGTGGTTGAAACCACTAGATCCTAAACACTGCATTTTAGAGGACTTCTTTGAAATATTAAAAAATTCTTCATAATGACGGAAGCGCTGTGGCGAAATTTTTTTTAACAAAAATAATGCATTTTAGGTGAATTTTTCATAAGGAAAATTAATGATAAGAAATTAGTGAAAAAGCAGCAGGCGAAATTTGTGTCACACCAAATTTCCTGACATCATGAATTTACCTGACTTTCCCTGACTTAATGGTCAAAATGTCAACATTTCCCTGACTTTCCCTAACCACATTTCATTTCCCTGACGGTATGAACCGTGTTAGAGTAAAGGTAACTAAATATTTGCATTACACTGAAAATTTTTTGTCTAAATTTCCCAACGTTCTTGATGGTAAACGCGAGTGTTACTTACACTTATTATGTTTATGAACACACAGTGCGTGTTTATTTGGCGATGCTATTTAGCATTTATGTTTTCATGGAGGGCTCAAGAGTAATTATCATAAAGTGAGGGAGAAAAAACCTTGGGTCATTTATTTTTACGCGTATTTAATACAGACATTTACGATCTATTAAAATTCATGTGGGGGAAACAAGGGGCTTATTTATGGTCGTAAACATAAGCATGCTTATGTTGAGATGCACACTGGGCTAATTTTTGGCACATCGTGTGGCGTGTCATGGATCAATAAAAACGAAGAAATAAAAACAGGACCAAATATGCCCTAAACATAAAACATCACCCATATCCGTAGCACGCTCGTATTACCACTTGAGTACAGAAAATGTTGGTAACCCAAAACTAACTTTAAAAAGTTTGACTTAAAAAATGCCCTTACCTATTTGAAGATGTCTTCGACGCCCAAACCCAGAAAGGTCCTTAGTTGAAGGCATGCTAGGGTTCCTTTCGATCCAGGGATTCGTGCCCTTGAGATTCCAAGGACGAACGCTTGACCAATGGGAGAAGAGCAAAGGACCAATTGGGGCATTTGGGTTACGGATTCACACTCGTGGGATACGACGTAACCCTTGACCACTGGTCAAGCACAGGATCCCTGAGCATCCCAACGCGCACTTGGGGGATTGGGCGTCCAGGTTCTATTCCGGTTCCGAGGGTCAAAGTTCATAGTTCAGAGTTCATCTTATGGACAAGTAGAATGGCGAAAGCACCTCAATGCCCCCCTAGGTCAGTGGCACTAGCAATCTGAAAATGAACAAAGTGAATGCTATAATTGATTTTAAAAACTTGTTTTAACAACATAGAATTTGTACTTTACTCAGAAGATTTAGAACCAATTTGACCCCAAAAGTATTTCAAAACATGTTTCAAATGTGGGCCCAAACAACATCTGTGACTACAAAAGCAGCGATTACAATACATAAAACGTGATATATTGCAAAGTTATAGAACTTGCTTGAAAATGAGAAGAAAAACGTTATTTGACACGGTGTTGTGTAACATTTTTTCTTGCTGTGTATACACTTTATAACAAAACATTGCATTATAACATAAGTTTTGAACATTGCTGCGCACTTTTACAGATTAAGTCATACATAACTTGCTATGAGTGGTAACATTTTTCGAAAATTAATTTGATCCAACAAAGTTATACAATGTGTTGTAAAATGAGAAGAAAAAATGTTATTCAAAACGTTTCAGTATTGATGACCCAAGTATTCAAGTGATCGATTTATAACAAGTTGTACAATCGAGTTAAAAACTAATTTGTTACATTAAAATGTTGTATGCAGTGTAAACCAAGCTAAACATTTTAAAACATGTTTCAAATAGTGGTCAAAATAAAATCAGTGCATGTAAACATGTCAACAAAATGTAACCATTTTCACACATGTATGTAAAATTATGATGGATGTGCAGTTTACTTCATTGTTAACACTTTGCATAATCATGCCATACCCTAACGAAAACATTGATGGATATTACAGTATGTCATGCACATTTCTTGCCAAAACAATTTACTATTACCATGGCTATGCAGTATAAGCTTACATTATTGATAACACATTACCATGTAAGAATTTGCAAATACAAATTTGCAGACCCAAATGACAATATTGCTGAAAATGTCATA
>JAQGAF010000690.1:0-43049 GCA_034687865.1 Kryphioiulus occultus | reverse complement strand
TGATGGATTACACCCCCCTACCACATGGTATTCATTTACTGATTGTAGGGTACTGAGTTGAATTGAATTGAGTTGAACAATCTGAAGATGTTAACAAAAAGTAGTGGTATAGCAGACTGATGTGCATACTCATATCACCAATATAACTATAAAACTTGAAGATGTTAACCAAAAAGAATGGACAGACTTGGGTGCAGACTCATATCACCAATATCTCTATAACAATCTGAAGATGTTAACAAAAAGTAGTGGTATAGCAGACTGATGTGCATACTCATATCACCAAATAACTATAAAACCTGAAGATGTTAACCAAAAAGAATGGACAGACTTAGGTGCAGACTCATACCACCAATAAAAACGCTCCTCATTACGAATAATTTTTAACCTGCATCATTAGAAACGAAAGAGGTCATACAGTGTACTTTTAAAACCTACACTTTTAAAATGACCCTTGTCAACCCCTGAAAACTGAAAACTAGGATCTTAAGAGTTCACTGATTAATCATCAGTTTTTTGATTTTCAACAGCACCTTTCCATAGCCCTTTAATCAAGTCCATGAAATGGCATTGAGCTAAGCCGGGGCTTATAATTAAACTATCGATTTGTCACATTTCAGCAAGAAAAGAGATAACAAATAAAAGAAATTGTAAAAAAAAATCATATATGGCTAATGGAAAATTTCTTAGTTGTGTGACAGCCTTTGAACTGCATACAGCTAAATCCAAACCATTTTCAGGCATTATTATAAGAACACTGAAAATTAGATCATATATGAAAAAAGGTTATGATATCCAAAGATCCTTGTGATGATAACGGCTGTATTGGATAGTCGCCAACCGAAACGCAAAAAATGCAATTTCGGATCTCATTTTTTATTAAAAAATTTGCTACACTTAATACCATTTGCGCAAACCTTGCCAAGCTTTCAGATGCGTTTATAAAATTGATCGAAGAATTTCAAGTTGTTCATTATACAGCACACCGGAAGCTACATATAAAATAATTTAGGCAGATTGTAAGATGCATTAAGTATAATTTTAAGCAATGCAGGGATTTGCTTGTTTTTTTTTCTATTCTCAAATATCAAATAATGACAAGACCTCTAATTGTGGGCATGCCTTAAACTGATCCTCAACTTTAACTTGCTACCTAATTCGTAAATAGGAAATCATTTTTGAATTAAACTAACATTTTGCATTATTTCATCAAATTAAAAGTTTCTACTGGTGTAAATTAAGCGAATGTGCAAGTGGTTATGAGTTAAACTTTAGAAAATAAATTAAACCAAAATATTGTTTGGATGGTTATAAGATTTGAAACGTTGGCCTATTAACCAAATATTACGTTCAACCAAAAGCGAGTAATGTAGTTGAAAAGCAAGTTGTAACATGATACCAGATTTTGCAACTACAATCCTAAAATATTTATAAATTGAAATTCAGAATTTTTTTACATGATTTTTAACACCAGAAAGCGTACTGTAATCCAAAAAATAATTACGAATTTAGTTCACACAAGTAAACAACGACCTATATGTTCCCATATAATTTTACACGAAAAGCAAGCTCTGTAACAATGAGTGCCCAATATCAGAGGTTCGGATAAGTCCAGTACATGATTATTTTACATGCACTTTATTTTAAGCAGCTTAATTTAGTATAGTATCGAGTAGTATGCTACAATACACTGCATACATATACAAAGTCTTTCTCGTAAAGTCGTAAAACCATTCTAGCATGTATTTTTCATAACGTATTTCCTTTTCCTAAATGACTTTTTTTACAGTTTCGGAAACATGACTTATTCCGGCAATATATTTGCATAATAGTTCAACGTACAAATTTACAGAATCTCCTTCTCCCTGCTTAAAAAAACAACTCCAATGTTGAATAGTGCATCCCCTGCACAGCGTATAGCAAACAATAAGAATAACAAACGCCATGAAAAATTGCGAAAAAACATAAAAACAGGAGGGGTGAGAAATCAATAAAATGCATTTCTGCAAATTCATTTTCGTTAGACTGGAATCAAGATGGTTTTTATCCGGCTATAATGGAATAATAAATGAACGGTATTTGAGAAACTTGCATGGAAGACAACCCATTTTCTATAATCTCAATTTTGTACCAATACCAGTTTTTATCCAAAGTGCGATAATCGTGAAATAAAAATTAATTGCACGGATTTATGGGTACGTTTTTCCATAAAGATTGCAGTAGCACTGGCTCCAGTCTGACGTAATTAAATATAACACGGACCGATGACCAGTCTGGAATTAATTGCCCGTTATCGAAGCAAAATTTAAAACCATTAGACGATCAGATTGCTTTCTACAGACCAAATGTAATGCGTGATTTGTGAAATTGAATTAAACATGGTCACGCACCATTACTCGATTACCACTCTGCTGTTAAGTGCCTCTAGGTTTACATGCCAAATTAGTTAAAACATGTTCCAGACATAATGCTGATACTATATCAGCATGAAAAGTATGTACATGCAAAGTATAGGCAATGACCTTGTGACAATATCTGACATTATCATTTCTTGGGAAAGATTTTAACACAAGGAAATGCTTAATTTTTTTTAACATGTACATGTATGTGTAATTCGTTAGGGGACGTTCAGGTATTATATCATCATCTGGGAGGTGGTTGGTCAAATGATGATCAATGATGACAGGGGTGAAGGTCACCGAAATGCTGAGTCATTGTTTGAAATAAAATTTTGAGTTAAAATCTATCAATTATCAGCAAGTTTTCCAAGCAATTTCGCTAAAGGCGGTTTTCCTATCTATTGTGCCTTTGACTGGATAAAATCCTCCATGTTGTAAAGTAAACAGCCTGTATTTCCAAAATACATACATAATCATCTTTTCTAAATAATGATAGCAAGCATCTTAAGGAAATATTCCCAACATATGGAGCCAAAAATTGCGTATCAAAAACAAAAACACCGCAGCTGTAAAAGTAGTAAACTTCTAAATCCAAATAGTCTTCAAACCGAATTACAAAGATAATTTTACACCGTGGAAATACCACGAAATAACCCTAAGCTTATAACCAAATTGCCAGAATGCCAAAGGCTTGGGTCAACTAAATTTTCACTAGTTTGTTCCATATGTATCAAGTTATTTCCATGGTGTATTATTGGCATACACAATTTACAACTTGGTAAAGAAACCTATGATGGTTTCTTTAAGCTTTCATTATTGGTTGTTGAAAAGTTTCCTTTATATCCAAAGTATTTCACAGCCTATACTGTCACTCAAATTCATGCTGGAACATGTAGTGTTATGGCCCATGGTATCATCATATACCTGATGGTAACAATGTACCAAAACCCAACATTACCAGCAAAGGTGGAACCATCATACGTTTGCATGGTGGTATGATGGTGAGAGACAGTAGGGAGGAGTCACATATGTTTACAAAATGTTGTACACTGTAAGGTATCCCTCTAAAACCTATACCAGGTATATTTTTCAGTTTTTACCAGATCAGACTTCTTTGATGCCTGTTAAAACACGTTTCCGATACCAAAAAATACAAAAAATTGGAAACGAACCTACTAGCAACTTCAAAAATATCTTTAAATTATATTTGTAAGGGTGTAGGGTACTGCACTGTAAATCAAAAACGCACATGAAGAACCTGAAAGTGCATAACCATTAACCATAATATCTGAACTCAAGTGACCTTATGAGACAAAATGTGCCCCATGGTGATCTGAGGAAATTCCCAAATTATATAAACTAATTGAAGAAAAAGTAGAACAATTTACAAGAAACCTCAATAATTTCCTAAATCGCATTTTGAAAGTATCCTTAGATCATTTTGAGGTGCAGCACACAACAGCTACACCTCATGCCAGTGTCATGTCTACTGGTTGTTTATTTTTTCATTTCTTTAGCATTAAAAGATTATGCTCAAAATAAATTTTAATTATTTTAGACCAACTTTTCAGAGCATTCAGGGATCAAACTATGTCATCTGTATTTGTAGCAAGGATGGTAACCTAAATTCCCACAATTTGAACATATTGGGAACACATTTAAGAGCATGAGGCCAATTAACAGACCACATGACATGCTTTGATATGATCTACATGTATATTTGTGGCAAATTGCGATCTAAAAATGCTTGCTTTTAGTGTCCTTAAGGTGACTTTTCGATTTACAGTGCGAGTTGAATTGCATTTCGAAATAATCAACAGAGAGCTATTGAATTAGAGAATTTCACCTGAAAACAATACGTTTCAAGAGCGTATTTCCGAACGTGCCTCGTCCCACATAATTTCAGTCTGGCATCGACATGGGAGCAAATCCATAGGCCAAACTCTAGCATTGAGTGCAGGTATAATCCCCGTGCCAGCGTAAAGCCAAGGCAAATAATAAGGCTCATATTCTTGGCACAAAAAGCTGTGCTAATCAATTTAGTTAATAGCACGGATCCCCAGCCGTTTTATTATCTCTTCAGCAATAAGCTACATAACAACTATTCGTTACGGTCTGGCTGTGCCTTATCGTTGCTTTTTTGTTGTAAAAATTAATTGAGAATCATTGTTTTGGTAATTTAAAAACTGCGCCGATGTAGCCCGATAAAACGAAAGGCATTTAGGCGAGCATAAGGGCAGGGAGAGAAAGAGAGAAAAAAAAATGGGAAAAATGGAGAGCATTTTCAGCATATATTGGCGACGGAAGAACGGATATGAGAATAAGGGACACGGTGCGTGCATACGATATGACAAATGCGCAAAAAAAGTCAAAGTCAAATATGAGTGAAATGTCCTCCTAAGTGCACTTTTCATGAGCCAATGGCTGAACGCCTCTCGTTAAATTATTTTTGCTCCATTTTACCTGGTACCACTACAAAAGGCAGCCATGTTGAACCCTCTGGAGACCAATGATGCGAACGCACATTTTCAGCTGAATTTCTGGCGCAAGAAAAATGTACAATTGCACAGAGGTTGGTGTATAAGTGACTCAAGAAATGGCGAAGATACCGGAGGTGCCCTATTGGGAAGCAATGACATTCACTTTGCGAAATAGGCAAATAAGTGGATGGTTGGGGCTTGGAATCTCATTCTCAATTGTTATGACTAGGGAACGTTCAAGTATTATGTCCCCAAAAATTCTTGATTTTCAGATTCCCCGCCCTTCTCGCATATACATATTTGCTCATATACAAAAATTGTTCAACTGGAAATGTTTTTCAGTAAATATTCAGGGTGGGTGAAATGACAATATGTCCAGTAGTTTTCACCCACCTGTATACAACAGTAGGAAATGCCTAAGGTTACATGTATACAAATGATTTTAAAACAAACATCCAATTCAACGTCCCTAATTTTTAAAACGAAAGAAAGACAAGGATGGGCAAAAATTGTACATAAACATTGACAACCAGAGTCATCAAGGGACAAAAGAAAGAATCCATCCACACATCGTTTCACAAAAAAAATTCAACACAGTTTTTTTCACCATTGTTCACATTTTAAAGTAAATTTTAGGAAAACGTGCAGTAATTATGACCCACAAAATTTTGATTTTCAGATGCCCTTCCGTGGTTCAAACAAACATTTGCAGCTCAATTTCCCTGACTTTCCCTGACCAAATCTGATTAATTTCCCCGACTTATCAAACTAAATGTCACATGTAATTAACATTAACTTTATCTGCAACAATACAATAACTATATTCTGGATGACTTGCCAAATCTTCGATTGAATTTCCCTAACTTTTCAAGGTTTTCCAGATACTTTTTGGAAAATGTCGATTCAATTTCAAGAAATATTTTTTACAGATTTGTTTCAAGCAAATATACCACATGGCGGACATTTTAGAAATTATACATCTGGCCAAGAAATGAAGGAAATACGGTAGCTTTTGTGTGAAGAAATAATAATATTAATACTTAAGAGACTGCCGTAAGCGATATTTTTAAAAAAATTACAAGAAATATTGGATTTTTAGTGTATTAATAACGATGTGAACAGTAGTGGCTGAAACCACTAGATCTCAAACACAGCATTTTTGAGGACTTCTTCTTTGAAATATTAAAAAATTCTTCATAATGACGGAAACGCTGTAGGCGAATTTTTTAACAAAAACAGTGCATTATAGGTGAATTTTTCATAAGAAAAATTAATGATAATGACAAGAAATGAACTATAATACAAATACAGCTTTTCTAATGCTTTTCACGAGATACTTATACCAATCAAAACGGTTGTGCTACAACAAATTTCCAGACATTATGAATTTCCCTGATTTCCACCTGACTTTCCAATATTTCCCAGACCACATTTCATTTCCCTGACTTTCCCTGATGGCATGAAGGTTGTATTAGGAAAACGAACAGCAATTCATTTTAAACTTAAATTAATTTTGCAACTTCCCTGACTGTTCCAGGTTTAAAAACAAATTTCCCCGAGCACTCTGCCCATTACAAATGCAAGAATATGGCATACGTAAATGTAAGGACTACTATAGGCAGCATATCAACGGTAGAAAAAGCCCAAATTTCATTAGGAAACAGCAAATTTATATTAGTGGGTTTTTTTAAATTGACAATTTAATTATTAGTTTCATCCACAGAATTACTTAGAATCTCTTGATTTTTGTGTTAACTAATGTGTAAAATGAATTAGTGATTTGTTGAATTTCCCTGACCTTTTTAAATGTAAATCCATTTTCCCTGACATTTACAGATTTTTCAGGTTTGAGGAACCTGGGACTTACTGTAGTGTTGAGACATCAAAGAAAATTAGATTAAAAAATCGAAGGATCTAGCCAGCACCCATTATAGATCGCCCATAATTGCAACATTCTTACGTTGTCCAAGACATTTTAATTCGTTTTATTATCGTTTTATTACTATTTGTGTGCTTTTGCACGTATTCACCTACGCGTTGCATGTTGAATCACGTGACCCGCACCTTCCAATTACGTCCTATTTTGAGAAAGGCCATAAAACTTCTAATATGCATTATAAATGCGTATTTATTTTGGGTGTCGGGACCAAAAACAGACGTAATAACTCAGTGAGTGGCCTAATTGTTAAAGCCTGCGGGTAATAAAAGAGCACATTTGCAATAAATAGGAATAAATAGTGTATACATGGAACTGAAATGGGAAGAGGGATTGTTTGGGGGGTAACACCCACGTTTGTTTCATAGTTAACAATAATTGTATGTGGTTAAACCGACCACAAACAAGCCTTTTCCGTGTACAGCATTAGTTGTATAACGTAAATTACAATAATCGGACCCTTATTACACGATGGCGGGGGAGGAAAAACATGTGTAGGGGAATAAGCGTCACAGGTTGCGTGACAACTGTAGCCCTTTGGATGTAAAAATATCAACGAAAATATACGGAGTATAATGCGCAATAAAACGCTAAGATAAAACAAACACTGCGGCGAGCATTCAGCTTAAAATTCACAAGAAAATGCACAGTAAATAATTCGCTGGAATTACGAATTTGCATTAGCATAGTTTAATCCGGTGGTGAGGTAGCGAAAATACAGCGAGTATTTAGGGCTTAATCCCAAATCCCGTAAATAATTAGTCGCAATAAAAATTCGCCGAAATAATCACGACGATTTAGTGGCTCTGTGGGACATGACTCAGAAAGGTCAGCGGGTCACAGGCTTTATAGCACGAATTAGTCATGATGAGCAAATCAGAAATGTCACGAAAAAGTAAACAAAATTCTAATTTGGCAAAATCAAGTGCCCTATGGTGACCTTAACCTTTTAAGGCGAAAACAAATATGGGATTTTTTGGTATTTTGTTTATAATAACCACTGCAAGTATAAAAATGTCATCTAAGCTTGCATGAAGATGCACAACACGACATAATATTACTCCTTATGATTTAAATAGCTTATAATGATATTTTGGATATACTTAAGATATACACACACGGGATAGCACGCATATATTTCAGTGGATTTACAAATGAAGAGTTAACAAATAAAAAACTGAAACTTAAAATAAAATGGCCAGTGCTGCCCCTCGAAGATGGCAAACATTGCGTACACAATCGTACGTATGGTTTGCCATCTTTCGGGGGCAAGCAGGTTAACTTTTGTATTCAATCAAAAAAACAATAATAAATAAGATCAGAATCCAACAGCTAGCACAGGTGCCCTTGACCTCAACTTGCAGAGTAAAATTCGTTTAAAATTGGATGAGGTAATACGAAAGTATACCTGGAAATTACTACAAAATGTTAATAAAATCATTCCAACAAAAACTCCATAATATCACAATAATTAGGTCCACGAAAAACACGTTAACCACATTTTCCAACGATCTTTAAACAGGCCGAAATTGACAAAAACATTCCCAATTCCAGAGTTAGAACATTCAAAGAAGAAGAAAACTGGCATTTTCCAACTTTTCCCCAAATGTTCATCCTCGTGCAGCAAAGAGACTTTGATGTTAAAAAACAAGGTCCAGTTTTCCCTTATGTGTATACAGTATTATATGTTTGCCAAAATCAATCTACAAATGCATGTCAACTTCGTGGGGGAAGGATGGGTTGAGGGGCGATGGAGGGCAATTTTATGTCCCTAAGGTAGTAAGCAGGAGAACGCAGCGTTTACATCATGTATGTGCTGTGTGTATACAAGGGCGAGAAAATCAATATCTTCTATATTTCTTAGTCATTTACTTGTTAGACCATAAAACACTGACCACTATATAGAAATGGATTTGGTGGAAGTTTGACCACCGGAGTCTCTTTTACTCTTTCCTTTGACATTTCTATACAAGGTTTTTTGATCCAACAAGGAGGGAAGCAAAACGCAAGCATACATTGTAACACCTCCAAATCTGAACAACCTCTGACATTGAGCATCTAAAATTTACAGGTCAATTCAGGAAACTTGTATTTTGAATTGCATGTAAAGTTCATGATCAGTGGCTTTACTTTGAGATAATTTATACATTATGATGCATATGAATTACCAAAAAAAATAAAGGCAGATGGTAAACCTGGAGCATGTAAAGTTGACATTAATGTTAACAATAATATACATATATATTATCGTTAAAATAATAATATTAACTTAAACAGAAATATTGACATGGATATGTAAATATTTCTCAACAAAAATTCATCTTTACTGTTCATCAACTTTGGCAATCCTTTCGTATATAGAACATAGCTTAGCTAATCTTACTTCTTATTTAATAAGCTTAAAACTCATGATAAGTTGATTCTCAAAATTCAAACTGCCAAAAATAGAAGCAAGATGTATCAGATTAACAATTTTATTTACTGCTTGCATTTCATTGCCCCCAAACACGCCCAATGTAGCGAGGTTTAACTCTTGAACTCTTTTTTACCTTAAAAATTGAGGACAACATGATTGAAAGCCTGCTGGCACGCAATATGATACATAAATGCACGCTGGATATAAGAAATTGTACCTATATATCCCCAAAAAACGTTCCAATGTAATTGCATACATTGAAAACAAAGATACATGTACATTTTTTTCTTCCAAAAGTAAGAAAGAAAGAAAACAATCATAGACGTATTTCAAATATGGAGTTTCTTATATGTGGACTCGGATATCTCATTCATTTCATATCAACTTCAAGCCACCAATACATAAATTGTCAATTGAATTTTCTTACAGGCGTATCCAAAAGGCTTTCGTGAAAGCACTGGTCAATGCAGTTTAATGGGACACACGCAGGGCCTTCAGTGACCACTAGAAAGCTAAGAGATTTCGCGATATATACGTGCAGGAAATGTAAAACATCTCAGATTCACTTGCCATTTCCCATGAAACCATTTGGAAAGAGTTTGCAAAAGCAAGGTTTTAAATTGTCGTGTCAAGGGATGTTGCCCGAAATGTCATTTGGACAATTTATACTGGGTGAGCCAAAGGTTTGCTCACAAGTTTGGCTAAATGGTTGTCAGCTGATATAAAAGATTGTGAAGAAAACCATTGCTACATAAGTGCAACTAACTAAAATAATAAAATTACTTCAAGAACTTACACAAATTGGCACTGAAATGTAGAACCAGATTTTGTTATAGGCTTACTTTGGTATACAAATAAAGGAAATAATTAATGTAAACGACCAGATATAAATATATACATGCACTTATATAAAAGATTGTGTAGAAAAACATTGCTATATAATGCAACTAACTAAAATAATAACATTTCTTCAAGAACTTACACATAAACTGGCACTGGAATTCAGAACCAGATTTGTTATACTTTGGTATACAAATAAAGGAAATAATTAATGTAGACTATTATATACTGTAAACATATATACATGTACTTACATGCATATAAAAGATTGTGTAGAAAAACAATGCTACATAAGTGCTACTAACTAAAATAATAAGTTAACGTCAAGAACTGACACAAACTGGCACTGAAATTTAGAACCATATTTTGTTATATTCTGGTATACAAATAAAGGAAATAATTAATGGACATGATCAGTTATGGCTTAAATTTATAAACAAATGTTACAGAATTTTGTTTGAAACGTGGTTTAGCCAAATTGTAATGTTGCGATCCCTTAGGGAAACAAATTCACGTAAATTTAGCTTAATAATAAAACCAACGATGAGGTATGAAGGTGGAAAAAATTGGCTATAAAGCTTGGTATTGTTGCAATTTGAAAACAAGACAGGCAAATAAATTCCTTTCATCAAAATTACTTTTGACAGGAAGCTATTTCGTGGCAAACAACGAGTAAAAGCACCTTAAGAAAATCTTTTCAAAGGAAATTAATTAACCACGCGAATTATAATAGGCGAATCCAACTTCTCGTTAATAATTTAGATATAAATTAGGCAGAAAATTACTTTGCTTAAGTGGATATCAAATTTAGCAGCAACAATCGAGCGAGTTTAAGATTGATGCAACACACTTTGGAAGGCAAATATCACGTGGAAAAAGAAAATTCGTTCAAGTAATTAGGAATAATTAGCGTGGAAACTGTTCAGATATCGTTTAATTGATATTGACTAATAATTACGACGGTGGTTTAATCAACATCGACCACATGCTCAAAACAAGGGCAAAAAATTCAGCTCACGATTTGCTTAGGACATTACATTCTTTTCAATTGGCAAAACATTCATTTACAGGAAAACTGGAAGCTGATATGCAACTTTAATGACACGAAATTAATCGAGTTATAGATAATTGAATTAGGTTTAAGTCAGCTCGAATAAATAAATTATGCACGCGCCATTTTACTGATATTAAAATCTACGTTAGTTTTAAAGACTATCTGGTATCGTTTGAGAAAGCTTTTCGTAACTTTGGATACGTATACTAATTGCTGGCTTAAAATGTACAGGTTGTCCTCTAAATTTTCATGAAATGCAGAGGCCTAAAGTCAAGCAGGAAACCATTAATTTACCATTTTAAGTGAGCATCCTTCTACTGTGAATATAATTTACGACAATGCGGATAGCTACACTGCAGGTTGATGACATGCCTAAGTGAATTACTGAAAATGCTAAACAGACAAGGGACTTCGCGATTACATTTTTGTTTAGGCTAAAACATACCCCGAGAAATAATTGAATTTGAAGGGTTCAAGGAAATTGACTTTCCAGCGTTTCCTGAGATAATTTATCGAAAGTTGCAATTATAAATGAGGAGACAGGTATATATTAATACTTGTGTACGTACATGTAAGAATAGAGCATCCCTTAGGGAAATGCAATAAAGTGGATCTTGAAATACAGCATAGGCCTACATTGATAATAAATTCTGAATTATTTTTTTTCAATTAGATTCACCCAACTGTAATAGCCTACAATACAATAACAATAAGTCTTGGACATGTGTTTCAGTAAATACTTGCAGAGAACTTATAAACTAAATTTTTACAATTCAAGTAACATACCTAAGATGAAACAAATTTAAACATGTGTAAAGTGCTTAGTTACATGTAAATACGAAAAGCTACCTGATATTAAACACGTCTTGATTTATCAGAATTACACTAATTTACTGCAACTTTTCTTGCCGTTAAGTTTCTTGAAATGTTAAGAAATGCTAGTTTATCTAACAAAGTTTATCATCAAAATGTTTTTTCGATAATGCCTATCATAAAGGTCTAAACTAATAAAAAGTCCAGGTATATTATAATATAAACAACCACATAAGCTACCATTAATAATAAAATCGGATATTTAAAGTATAGAAAAATCTAAAAAATATTGCCTTATTCATAAATATTCTAGCTTGGCTTGGTGTAGGCTTGCAAAGGGCATTTCAGCATATTTACATCACTCCATGGAATTCTACCCAAATATTAAATCTATGCCACTATGGAAGATGACAGGAAAGCTGATGAAAATACGTATAACATCTTCCCCGCAGACAAAATGAAAATTGAAAAGCCAACGACAGACATCACATATCTTCTACAGTGTATTTTCTAGATTTTACATTTTCTGAGGGTCAACGCTTTGTTGCTTTGAATTCTATTCTGGTAGCTTTGAATAACTTTGGCATGTTTTGATTCAGTGCAAACAACACGTTTTTGTGTTTATTTGATATTGACGATAGTGGACACTTAGCCATTATTATGCTTCAAATAGCTTTAATAAAATGTAAACTGGCGGTGTTTAATGCATGCAAATGCCAGTTCGAAATACATTTTATTTTAGTGAACTTGACGTTAATATGAATTTCAAATATAAAGTATATACCAAATTGCGATGGCAAGTAAAACACTACACAGGCCTGCAAACGCTGTGTTTTTTTAAATATTCAGAATTGTATTACAAGTATATACTTTAAAGTAACTGAAATTGTTTTTGTACATTCTTTTGTACCCAACTGTAATACATGTAGCCTACAATGCAATAGAAATAACTCTCGGGCTGTCGGACATTTAAAGATTTCTATTACACGTCAAAGTATACCTGAGATTAAATTTTTTTATTTACGGAATTGCTAAAACGTTTTTTTGCTTTGAAGTTCCTTGAAACATGAAGAAATGTTATGCTGCTTTACAATGTTTATCATCAAAATGTTTTTTCGATGTTATCTCTATCAAAAAGATCTTTAAACTAATAAAAAATTAAGTTAATAAGTAAATATGGTAAATTTAAATGGTAACAAACAAATTAAATCGTAATAGAAATCTGTCACAATATTAATAAAAAGAGAATTGAACTGATACAAATACTTAAAAGCTTTAAAATGCTTTAAAATGCCATATTTTGATTAGATTGTTCGTGGAATGATCCATGCTAAATCTAATTCACAATCCCTTTCTACATACAAAACTAAAAATATTCAGGCGTACATTTGGCACAACGAGAACAGGTGTTTATCAAATGTTTACGTCACATAGTTAATATGTCATAGTGCCAAAAATTGAAAACATGTCATTTTTTGGTGATGGAGAGCAAATGTCACCATATATTGAGTTAGCAGTAAGGACATACAACAAAATAAGTAGACACGAGCAGAATTTTTTATGCCCCATCTCCAATTTTTTTTGTCAGTTTTTACTGTTTTATTCTCTCCTATATTTTCTTTTGCTGTTTTTGCCATCATACCGACAAAACGTGCTCTTCTGCTTACTCTACTGCGGCGTTAAGTCCAGTTTCCGTACGAAGATGTTAGCCAAGAGTAGCTCGATCACGCAAAATCTCACGGGAGCGAGAATAATGCCGAGATCCGTCAAGCCAGCATCACGTGACATCGATAAAAAATACAATACGGCGCTCCATCCTCTAACTCTATTAAATTCGATAGCCACGCACATAGGCGCCCATGCAGAGGTCAATGCACACACTCAGCATCTTCTTTAGCCTCACAGTTGAAAGTTTAGCAGTAATCGAGTAAAGGGAAAACACAGCTGTAATTAATGGTCGCATTGATGATTTGCCAATAGTTTTTCATCGCTCGATGCAGGCCCTAACACAGTGTGCTGAAAAACTTCCGCTTTTGGGAACCTCCATGGTTTGGGCACCTCCAATTGTGGACGAATTTTCTATGTGCTAAAAACGTTCAAAGCAAACAGTCAAGAATTGTAAATTTCATTTCGATTCAAATCATGACCTGCAAGTGACCAAGTTAATCACGCTAGCCAATGTTAGAAATTGAAGTTTTCGACGTTTTTTTGCATTTCTTGGCGTTTTGTCATTATATAAAATTTGCTCGTATTCTAGATAGATAAAAACATTAGAATTTGAAGGTTAAGTGGTGCTTGCTCAAGAAAATAAAACTACACTTATATCTGGTTTTGCCTTTCGTACAGACATGATAGAGATGAAGAATTGAGACATGAATACAAAAAAATAATTCAATAACTGCAAGATCACAAAAATTCAATCTTGTCCAAATGCATGGCTCAACGAACATGATTTAATTTTTTAGAGCAGTTTATTCCGTTAGGAGAAATTAAGAAAAACGATTTTAACGTATTAAATTTTTATTATATAATTATTATAGCTATTTTAATTATGATTAATACAATTTGAATTATTATTATTATTGCCATTAAAATTATTATTATTATTGCCATTAAAATTATTATTATTATTGCCATTAAAATTATTATTATTACATGTATAAGTCATCTTTTAGGGGTGAAATTCAAAACCAAATTTATTGGTCAGTTAGCACCGTCTATAATCTTATCATTCTAAAATTAAATTTCAACTCATGATAGTATTCAAAAATATGACCAACAAATATACTGTATACCATGCAGGTGATACAGTACTTTGAAGGACTACATTGAAATCATGATGATAAAAAAACGTATTCAAATCACGATTTCATCAGACCTGGTTTATAGCTACAAAAATGTGGAAATCTCTTAGAAACCCTTACCCAACGTTAACTTTACGTTAGCTCTACCTTACCTAGATTTGATGTCAATTACTTGGTAATTATCTGCTTTGAAAAGCTTGATGTTTAGATCTTAAAAAAAACCCAGAACAAATGTATGAGGCCTCTAAAATTGAAATTAAATCATGCTCGTTGATCCAGATATTGGACAACATCGATTTTTTTGTAATCTGGCAGTTATTGAATTATTTTTGGATTCATTTCTCAATTCTTCATCTCTGTACGCAAGAAAAGACCAGAAATACATGTAGTTTTATTCCTGAGCAAACACCACATATGAAATTAAACCTTCAAGTCTTAATGTTTTTAATCTCAAAATTATGTTTACGAATGATGTTTAGAATACGAGCAAATTACACTAAGATAATTTTGATTTAGTGTTGCTTCGAAATGATCGTTAAATTCAGGAATTTTTATTGCAAACTTGCATGCCCACATCAGAGAGGTTTTCCAACAATGTTATGTTAGTACAGCACTGATGCACGGTGCTACTTTTTATACGTTTATCAGTACATATTTCTGTGTTACATAAGATGGTATAGTAGACGTAGCGGAGTATAAAGAGTGTCATAAACCCAGTACGGGCGAAGTAGGCTAATTAGAGCCTAATTGGAAATTCCATTATGGACTCATTTTTTACATTAGCGAGTGGAGGCACATGAAATGCTCTTAAAGAAATAGCTCCTAAGTAGGATGGTGTAAAACATAAATGGACGAGAGGATCGTATCGGCCTATAACTAAGAAAGCTATGCGAAATTTTTTTCACTATATTCTTTTAAAAGACTTAAGTCTCTCGCAATTGTTAATAAAGGCGAAACACTAACTCGAAAACTTAATGAGATAAGCGCAACGCACTGTCTTAATATCCGCTTTTCTTCGTCCTTAATGTTGGGGCTCTTAATGATAATCGACGCTGACATTTATCAGCTGAAATACCTATTACTTTTACCCATTGTCACAAGAAGCAAACGGATTTTACAATTAGGATAAAAAGGGACGTACTGCACGTCCTTTCTTCCTATTGGTGCTGAACAATTGTACAGTAACGTGAATGGTCACAAAAAAGGTTAACGAAGTCGGTATAATGTCCTTAATCGTATCACGAAGAATGGTCTCGAAGAAGTATGCGTTAGTGTTTTTCTTCTAATTTCATCATCTTTTCGTCAAGTTTCAACAAATTTCATTATTGAAACGAAACGTGATACCTACATCCAAAAATAAATCTGTTGGAAATAATAAACACATGTACAATTAAAAATATTTTTCCTAATGGGAGAATAATTTGTTACGCTGATATCAGTATTTTGTTAAAGCTTTAAACGTTAAAAAAATAATATACAAAAATCGATTTAAGAAGCACTAAAATCCACTACAGAATATCACCATTCGTTACACACTTGGTTTCAGTTTATAACAAAAATAATGTAAAATTTTGAAATTGAAATACAGTGTATTTGAAGACATCTTTTGGATTTGAGATGAATCAATTTGGGAATCAGGAAAACAAAAAGTTCAATAATTTATTTTCAAAACAAAAGCTTAGGTTTAAAAAAAAAAAGGAATATGGAAAAGTAACCAACAAAAATGTTGAAGGTAAACAGGAAATTTTGTAAAATACAGTATCTATTGTTTTTGCAAGTATTTCTATTTTAAATTTTAAATTGTTCAACTGCTGGAAAGCATGGAATAATATAGTTAGGAATTCGACTACAGGGTGGCCCAAAAAATCTATATGCGCACTGCAGCAAAATGCATATACACTGTACTTCAAAACAGGCATTTTAAAAGGCATCATGTTATGAAGTATACCGGTACATGTACATGTACATGTAATTTCGAACAAACTTCCCAAAACGTTCTCATTCAGTTTTCCTAGGAGAACTTTGTAAAATACAAACTGTCAGTAACAATATCTACTGTTTTTGAAAGCATTTCTATTTTCAAATTTAAATTTTAAAACTGATGAAAAGCAGGGAATAATAGTTAGGAATTCCACTACAGGGTAGCCCTAAATAATTTCAATATGCATTATTCAGTACATGTAGAAAATTGAAAAAAACAGTACATCAAAGCAGGTATTTTAAAAGGCATCATGTTTGTAATATAAATATATAATTTCCTACAAACTTCCAAAAACTTTCCACTTTCTAGACGATTTGTGGGAATATAGTGCTCAATGTGTGCTCATCAGAGTTGTAAGCACCAACCTTGGAAGTTTGACCAACTTTTTGGATACTTAGTTGGTGAAACGAGCATTGTTAGAAGCAGTGACCAGAGCCAAACCCGATTCGAATAAAATTTCCGAGGAAAAATGGCCGCTTTCCGGTTGTACATTTTCATTTGCGAGCCATAGCGAATGGCACGAATGCTGAAACCTTGCTTTAGGAAATGTCGTTTAGGATATGAAAAAGCTCTCAGCATTTAGCAGGCGTTTATACACTGCAGGCGGGCACTTTCCAGGGTAAAAACAGCAGACATCGAGGGTCACTGCTTCACTCCATGTAATGTGCATGCCATAAATTTAACTTCTGGTAAGACGCATAAAAAGTCTTCAGGCTGGTGCAGTAGTAGAAACTGATGAAAAGGATAAGGTTGACAATAATGGAGCAATTTCGTATCATTCGTCCTCTTCATGGCCCAGGCACTAAATCAAGTATCCGGAGCGCGGTGAAACACACCACTTAGTTGGGTTAATAATATCCCCCGAGATTTCGCTAACAATGCTTAGGACATGCATTTGTTAGAAAACTTTAAAAAGACCCAAAAGTTTACAGCCGAGGAAAAAAAGACAGATTCGTTGGGAAATGGACAAAGAAAAGCGAGATCGTTTGGCCCGATATCCTTAATAGACCTAGAGGCTCTCAATCGCACAATCTTCGGTATAAATCAACATTAAGGCAAAGTTGAATAATAGGCTTAGGTCAGCAGTAAAGTGTCCAGGCCAACACTTTCAGGCTCAGCACCCTTTCAATGGTGACCCAAAGGAAAATTACTGCGGCATTTTGGGGATGCCAGAAGGACGTGAATTACACTTAAAAGTGACACGTTTCGGAATGTTCAAGTATTACGTCATCACAAAGTTGTGAGCTTCAGAACCCCCTTCAACTCAACTCGTCAACACTGTTCATAATTTCAAAACACCCTCACCGTTCCCTCACAAGTAATGAAGGCATCACTGATTCAAACATTTAGCATTGAAAGAATATTCATAGCTTAGAGACCATGTAACTATTTTTGATAATTATTTTAGCAATAGATTTAAAAGTAGTTTCAAAGCACTTGCTATTATTTTAGCAATAGATTCCATGTAGTTTCAAAAACTGTTTCGGAAAACAACAAATAGATATAGATACCATACAGATACTATATTGGTACCATTTGTTAGGAATTGCTATGGCAAAAAACTAAGAAATGTTGTAATCCCCACAAGATTTAATCGCCTATTAGAGTATTTATTGGAAATAAGGAAGTTAGGTAGACACAAAAGAATTTAAAAAAATACCTTTTTGGTGTAAATATGGCTGACTGGACATTACGGTTTTTGTTAACACATGCAATGTAGTAATTTTCTATTTGTGTGCACTTTCATGAGTTTTTGATGTCTACCTTTTGCCTTGTATTCAGAGCACATTTGGTTACTACAAATATATGTAATGTAACGAAATATTTGTTATGAGTTTTGATATTATTTGTTTTTGTCTTGCATTAATTTTTTAATGTTCTATCCATCTTGCATTTTTGTGTCTCATTAGTCAAATAATTTCTTTTGTAAGTTTTCCTGTCCATACAAGTTCTACTTTGAACTTCGGCCCTTATTGAATAAGTTAGTGTTTTATGCATGTAAATTAAGAGCAAAATGATGCATTTCATCCTTCATTTCACTCAAAAATATACGTGAATTTAATGATTAATGTAGGCGAACATTTTTGGACATCGTTACCAGATATAATGTATTTTAAGTACACATGAAAACATTTTCAAAAAATACAATTTTTACCAAATTGTATCACAAGTGATGGATTTATCCCAATTTTTGTATAAAAATGCCATGATGACAGCGTTTGGTTGCGCCCTCCCCCATACTGACATCATGCATCATCATTTGACCCCCCCCCCCCAAAAAAAAAAGACGATGACATGATAATTGAACGTAAATTTTAGAGTTAGAAAATCCTGCATTGTTACATTTATAAGCGATTGTTCGGTTATCTGTTAAAAAAATTGTCAATTTGATTTTCAAAAATAACTAATTTAACTTTTATAATAACGATACACCTTCAATCAGCATACGATGAGTACTGATGTCTTTGGCTTTGTACACTGTACAAGGCCAAAAACTGTACAACACTTCAAAGGTTTTCATTGATTTGGGTCATATTTCATCCATTCTGGCTAATTACAGCTTTTGTTTTTCAGATATGAATGGGACGAAGGCAGCCTTCAGCTCATTATCTTCTTAACAAAGGCAACCAAATACTGAGTAAGAACACCTTTCGTATTGTTATAGTTGGCATTGAGCCACATGTGATGTAATTGTCTTCAAAAATGTTATGAACTAAATGGATCATTCAAATTACGGTCATGCTTTCAGTTGAATTCCAGACACACGATTTCAAACTAGTTACCAGGTATGATTGCAGTCTACCAGACAGAAACACATGTCGTGTCTGAAATACAGACAGGTTTTTTTACCGTAGTTTTCCGTATAAGACTCACAACAGTGATAATGTTCACATACATGAAAGCCTGTTGTTTTCAGTCTCTTTTCTCCCCGTAAATGATAGTTGGCGATGCTTCATAAGTTTCCAGTCCCAATTCAGTGGATTCTTCTTTATGAATCGATGATCTTAATATGGGAGAAACACATAATACGAAATATCTCAACTGTTGAACAAAAATAATGTTTTTTTTTGCAACAAAACCTCAGACAGACTACAGACTTCATAAAAGAAGCATCACTGTTGTTTATACGTTGAGGGAAAAACTGTCATTATTAACATAACTTATTGTTACTTAACGTATTGTTGTGTCTTATTCTGTAACTTAACTACTCTTATTGTAAATGAATGTGCTAGCAAAGCTGGTACATGAATCGATGTTCTTAATGTGGGAGAAATACATAATTAATACGAAATGCCAAGGGCTGAACACAAATAATGTTTTTGCAACAAAACCTCAGCCATACTACAGACTTCATAAAGACTACAGATTTCATCAGCACTGTTTTATACGTTGAGGGAAAAACAGTCATTTTCAAAGAGCATCTTTTCGTTAAAGTGCATTTTCTAATAAATCCACACCTGAGGTTTCGGCTCTAGATTTTTCCACCCACCACCATCACCAGGCATGACTGGTGTATTATTTTTTGCAGAAATTGAAG
This sequence comes from Kryphioiulus occultus, assembly GCA_034687865.1. NCBI lineage: Eukaryota > Metazoa > Arthropoda > Diplopoda > Julida > Julidae > Kryphioiulus > Kryphioiulus occultus. Next base: position 22,788 of record JAQGAF010000690.1, on the reverse strand, counting down.
CCGATGTACGTGCCCAGTCCACCATAATATGGTAACAGTGAGCTGAGCATCATGTTGTGTCCACTTTGCTCCCTACCGATTTCTCTCAATAACCTAACTCATAAAAGTTAAACATGTAGCCTTAGATGTAGTTGTGGACGTGCAAACAACTTATTTCATTTGAAATGTACGTAACGCGCTGCAATTGCCAATGAAGGACCATCTCATTATTCGGCGAAGATGGCCAGCATTTGAATTTGTTTTGCACCGTCCTATCAGTTGCCATGGTTACTGCCAGGATGCTGCCATCCCAGATGCTTCTTACATCTATACGATCTGTCCCCAACTCGGAAATATACGTGTCACGAATAAATGTTACGGGCTTTTCATCACGTCTAGAAGTGTTCAACATATAAACAGGCTTGAGCACCGGAATGAACAATATTTAATTTCAGCCGGGCATTTCGTGCCACAGAAAATGAGAATGAAAAACAGTTTTTTCGCAAGAATGCCACACGATAATGCATCACAATTCATTGTGGATACTTTCGCCGTGTAAATCACACATATAAAAGTGGATAATTAGCTGAATCATCTCATTTGGCATATATCTGATAAACGACATTGCATGCATGCTGACAGAAATAATAGTCTTGTAGGAATGCGAATTTCAGTAAATCTATATTTAATGAAATGCTGCAAGCGTCCTATATTACCATTGTTAGATCTGGGGACGCTGTATCCATTAGGTCGATTAAAACAGTGCCTTGGGTCTATGAAGCCTACGAACCTTTGGCGGCCTAAACATACATTATAATAATAAAACTAAACACAAGACACAAACTCTATTTATTATAAAAATGGCATGAAAATATGGAAAATTGTTGGACATTTAGACTTTAAGAAATAAAATTGTCTTTAGGGTGCACGAAAGCCTTAAAACGATCCAGATCAGATACACACAAAAGTATATGATACAAGTTAAAACGTTAAAATACCATTGAACAGAAAAAAAATAACATGATAGCTTATAGGATTATCAGCAAATTTGATAAATTTTTCAGTACTGCCATGCATTTTTGTATACTCGATATGCACTCCTTATTTGTTAAATATCAACAAACAATGTACATGTACATGTTCATGTGTTGCTGTTTCACTTAAATTTACATGCATATTTTAATTTGTATTTAAAATTTAAATGCACAGCTATTAAAATACTCTTGAAAATTTAGTAACTAGCGAATTAGAATGGCGTCGAATTCCCTGTAACTGAGTGTTACATGATCTATGAATATTGTAGGATATACTGTAAATGTACATGTGTTATAAGCTATTAGTGTTATTCGAATGTGTTATGTAGGCATTACAAAAGCATTGTATAATCAACAATTAAGGGTCAACTCCACATACATGAAGATCTCATGTTCCCCATGCATTTATCTTTTTTTTGCAAGAATTGGTTAAAAAGCTGACATGCTTAAATGTTTGATTATAATTAATCACCACAAGTGCGTACGTGAAATTGGCAACACCCAAGGAAATGCGTCCCATAAATCCATATTTAATGGACGAATTAAATAAAAAAGACAGGTATTAAACATTGCAATATCGCTTAACTGAACAAACATCACAATGGCATTAGTGACAGTGGAAAAATAATTTCGATGGGACGGAAAATCACGAATTACTGCCAATAGCTACCTATAAGTATTGTGTTTATCAAATGGGTGCGTGCAATTAATATTTCCGTGAAATTACATCAATCATTTTTTGCAGCTACTCAATTGTCAATGAGAACAACATAAGTGTGCAAGAAATCACCTGGCAAAAAACGAATCAGGCAGTCAGTCCAATTCTGATGTCGATTATCTTATATCAATTTTGTTAGCATAAATTAAGAAATTGTCTGAAAAATTTCAAGAAATACTACATGCAAGTATCTTGAAAATACGAATGCTTAATAAAAGCATTGTTACCATCCTGATCTGATTAAAGTACATGTATTTGCTAATCCAGCGTCCAGTAGCCACTTAATTTGAAGAACAAATCACATTTTATATGAACAGTATAATTTTTTTCCACCTGATTTTCAAAACAAAATTTTTAAAATACAGGAATTTGTAAGTAAAATACTGTATGGATTCAAAAAATACTGTATTCAATTTTTAATTGGCTTGATATTCATGGTTTTCATAAAAGTAAACGAACAAGAGGGAAGTCATTTTTCCTTGTGAAAAATGAATTATGGACTGAGTGATACGAGGTGACAACATAAGATGAAAATAAGTTTGCGGCTTTGGAAAATCCGATAGACACTGTCTTAAAATAAGGTATAATAAATGGGCATGCCGTAAACACAGACCTAGACTGATGCAGGTCTACGAGGGTATGTGAGAATGATGTATGCCTTAAAGTTGGCCTTTATAAATAAACGATCAGCCACCACCTATTTACCAGGTGATCCAGACAAGAATTAAATTTTGTTATAACGGTTTAAAGGAGACCTAACATGAACAGCATAATGCTGTTTTTTTTCTAATAAATGCGTGGTAATTTTGATGGTTTTTCTGAAATTTGGATCTTTGAAACATCTGAAAGGTGACACTTAATTGGATAATGACGTTTTATTTCTTAACTAAAGTTACTTGGGGGATATAACATTTTCACCCTACTGCCAATACAAATAGCATTCGGACCTTGCTTTTTTAAGAATAGATTCTACCGGAATATACGCTACATTTTTCCCTTATCGATTCACCACAGTCAATGTCATATGCTAGCTGAGAAATACGATCTTCTCTCAGAAATTTACCGATGATGAGCTGACTTAATGGCTTTCACAAAATATATGACAGGTCAGGCTTATAGCAACATATATCACTAAGAAATGTCTTATGGTTTCGCTTTTGTGCATAGCGTTTTTTACTGCCATTAATTGAACATGGAACATCGTCCTAAACAACATTTAATTTAAACTAGCACTTGAATAGATCAGTCAGACATTCACAGCTAAAATCCTAATTTGCCAATCAATGGTATCGATGCAAACTACTCAAATTGAATAGTCCCTTTACAAATATTTGACAATACGATTACTGACAACTAAAAAATCACTGATCACATGTTGAAAACATGATCCAATTCAGGATGTACTAGTTTGAGACAATTTTGGCATGAAAAAGTATTTAATAAGCCCATTGCAAGTAGTGTAATCTGTGTTAATCGTTCGCTAATGACCAAAAAATGGAATACTTATCAAAACATTCAGATTTAATAAATGAAATAAATCCAAATGACATCCCTGGGCAAATCACATCACCATTTATCAATTTTTGTTGCCAATTTATGAAAATCATTAATGCTGATCTAGCAATGGATCCAAGAAGGTGGATGTGTACGAAAAATGCATTTGACAACATGCTCCAATCACAAAAATCGGAAAAGATAGAAAAGATGTGCAGACGCCAAACTGAATTCATTAGAGGTAAAGCAGGATTTAAATTCAAGCTTTCGGTGATTTCTGTCTTCAGGGGCCACAGCCCCGATTTCAGTTTCAACTCGCCGTATTTCATCGAATTAACTCGTTAACAAGACTATCTACACTACCGTTTTATGCCACATATTTATTGGAGAATTATTATAATTCCTCGTTTCACTCGAGGTGAATTAGTTAATATGCACCCTGGGAATCGATTATTTTTCATCGTCGAAGATGGCTCGCAAGGCGCACAAGTCGATTTAGGCGATGGCTAAATTGGCCTACACAATCATGTAAACAATTTTCCGCTCCTGGCCACTCTCTAATCTCGCGTTAATCTCATTTGATCGTTTTTCCCAACGGGAACTTGCAAGAGTTAAAGAGGCAAGTACAACATCTAAAGTAGCCCTGAGGAAAAATGCAAGTTTGCTCTGGTCATATCAAATGGATTTAATCCCATTTATTGTTACAGAACTGTATAGAAGCATCATGAGTTTCCGGCAATAATGCGTATTACTAACACAACCCTTCATTTTTGGGCATTCAAGCAGACTGCTCATGAATATTTAATCCCGATATGAAAACATTTTAAAGAAGGACATGGATGACACGTGTTTCACTGGAAATTTAAATTCCACTTCTGTGCAATTTAATATATATATATATCCTTTTAACGAATAGTGAAAGAGTACCAAGGCCACTTATGAATATTAACGAGTGCATGTCTTATCAAACTTCAAGAAAATCCAGCATCAATTCAAATATCAGCCTATCCACTTTTGATATGCATATTATTCCAAGAAATATTTGAATAAATGCATAATTCAGAATGAGACATCATACGACGAAATAACGTCAAATTTTAGCATTAAATTCCCCCCCCCCCCAAATCAAATGACGTTCATTAAAATTAACTTAAAATTTAAATTCTACTTCTGTGTTATCTAATGTAAATGTATATCATCTTAACGACTAGTGAAAGAATAACAAGAAAAGTTGTGAATATTAACGAGAGAATGTGTTATCAAATCCAGCATCAATTCAAATATCAGCCTATCCACTTTTGATATGCATATTATTCCAAGAAATATTTGAATAAAGGCATAATTCAGAATGAGACATAATACGACGAAATAACGCCAAATTTTAGCATTAAAATTTCACCCTCCATATGAAATGATGTTCATTAGAATAAACAAAATTTAAATTCTACTTATGTTTATGTAATGTACATGTACTGTATATCATCTTAACGAATAGTGAGAGTACCAAGAACATTTGTGAATTTTAACGAGTGCATGTCTTATCAAACTTTAAGCAAATCCAGCATCAATTCAAATATCAGTCTATCCACGTTTGATTTGCATATTATTCCAAGAAATACAAGATTATATTTGAATAAAGGCATAATTCAGAATGAGGCAAAATACGACGAAATAACTTCAAATTTGAGCATTAACATTTCCCTCCATGTGAAATAAATTATTAACATGCTCACGTTTTATCATATTTCGTAGTACATGTATGCATGAAATAAATTTAGAAATCCAGCATCATTTCATTTACTTTGTGATATGCGTATTTACAAGAGTTTAAGAAAATATCAGAATAACATGAGGCATGTATTTAGAATGACTCTGTAAAGCAATAATTCGGTTAAATACCGCATAAAGCCGTCCAACAGTAAGTACTTATGGTTCATCATTAAAATTAAGAATTTCCATCCATCCCTAACACACAATTGACATGTTTTGCATCATGCAGTGTATTGCAATTACACGAACGAATCAGATGAAAATTACTTATATACACCATTGAAATATTTTAGAATGACTAAAACACTAATGCCGTAAAAATATACTGCATAACAGCCGTCCAACAGTAAGTACTTATGGTCGATGATTAAAATTCAGAATTTTCATCCATCCATCCCACAAATACAATTGACGTCTCATAGTGTATTGCAAAGTGTGAATCATATGAAAATTACTTCTATTCATCATTGAAATATTTTAGAATGACTCTGTAAAACACTAATGCGGTAAAAATACTGCATGCTGTTCAACAGTTTCTGTCACAAGAAACATGACTGTGTTCAGGACAGTAATGCACAGTCATAATGTAACTCAGTTGACCATAAATCACGTATGAATTAACCCTCGTCCTAAGAGTACCTCTGAAAAATAAATGATCCTAACATCACCGTCAAACTCGATCAATACATCAGGTATTTGAAAACACAAGGTGTTGGGAAAATCAGGGTACCTCCTAAAGCTCTATGTGCCCAAACATGGAAGTAAATTGGTAGTGCCCATTATACTCGTCCGGTGAATCGAATCATCGAGCACCTTGTAGGGGTTCAAAGATCACAGCGCTAAATGGGCGTTGCTCTAATTAGGTTGGTCGTTGATTGTGGCATCGCATAATGCGACTTTCATGTACTTGATGGTGTGGACAACCGAGCGTCCCTAAAGGTCGTCAGTGGCATTATTAACTGGTGTTGGAGGGGTTAAGTTTGTCAGGGATTTCCATCGTCTCCAAGGCTCCCTTTTGCAAGATTTTCCCCATATCCTCCCATTTCCTACTTGATCTCACTCTCCTCTCATTCTCGTTAACGATGGCCGAACAACAGACATGTTGAATCTGCACTTTCGCATCTTTGCCTATGCACAAAGTTGTGCCGACCTATCCGCACGACCTTTACGACCCGAACAACAAACACTGAGGATTGGGAATACTTGAACAGAAATATGGAAATGGGTCTCTTGGATAAGGACGTGGTGTTGCGCTGCTGAAATTGTCAGTAAAACCAAAAATTCATCACATTATCATTGCTGAAAAACAACAGTGTACATGGCTCACAACACACCTGGCTAATTTCCCTGACTTATCAAATAAAAAATGTCACATATAATTAAAATTAACTTTATATGCAACATTACAATTAACTATATATTTTGTAATTTTCTGTCAGAATGACTAGTCGAATCTTCAATTGAATTTCCCTGACTTTTCCAGGTTTTCCAGACGCTTTTTGGAAAATTGCCAGACAATTTCAAGAAACAATTTTCACAGATTTGATCCAAGCAAATATACAATGTAGCGGAAATTTTAGAAAATATAGATCTGATCACGAAATGATGGAACTAGCCCACAATTTTTTAAGAAGAAATACTAATATTAATAATAAGGACACTGCCATAGGCAAAATGTTTGAAAAATTACAAGAAATATTGAATTTTTATTGTATTAATATTAACAATGATGCGAACACCAGCGGTTGAAACCAATAGATCTCAAACACTATTTTTGAGGAGTTCTTTTTTGAAATATCAAAAATTCTCCAAAATGACGGAAACGCTGTGGAATTTTTTTTACCAAAAATAATGCATTTTAGGTGAAATTTTCAAAGGGAAAATAAATGATAATGCCGTAAGCGAAATTTTTTAGCAAAAAGTAGATCATAAATAATTGTGCTAAAAAATTCACTGTCTTTAACCCGAATTTCTTTGATTTAATTGTCAAATTGTCAAGATTTCCCTGACTTTCCCTGACCACATTTCATTTTCATGAAATGTATGAACCCTGGTGTATTATGTCACGAATATTTTGAAAGGGTTTCACGAGGCAAAAAGACATGATCAAACTGAAGCACCAAATTGGCCTCATCCACAAGTGGTTTGTTTTAGCCTTTGGTAAGAGTTCAGGCCATGTACGTGAATTTATGGGTTTTATGGCGATATTGGTTAGGATAATAACTGGGCTTTGTTCAGAAAAAGGCGGTAGGAAGCATGCAGCAGTCACGCAAAGGGCTAACGACCAAGAGCATGTAGGAAATGTAATCAAGTGAAACACACACGATGGTCAGAACCATACTCTGAAGTGCTTCTGGAAGTTCAAAACCATACGAGATTTATGGTTATTAGGTGGGCTCCTTAGTATTGCAATAAGAATTCAGTTTAAACTTCCTCCGCTATACTGTATATGCCAGACGTTTCTTGGTGGATGAAAAAGTTGAAAGTATGACGGGTACGCTAGATGCATAAATCACGTTTCAAAATTCATACAATGTACAGGTCGGACCTGCAGCAAAGAGACTCAGAAATGCAAATGCAGATATATCAAAACGAAACAAACAAAAAGTGAAATTATACGCAGGATAAATGAATTTTTGTCGAGAGTATAATACTGTACGTGAGCTGGTTCACGTCTTTTGAGAGCAATGGATAACGAAAATTTCGTCGACAACTTTCTCCGTTTTTATAAATTGAAGAAATTTTTCTTTCTCTCTCACATTCGAACATCTCAAATCATGGGCATATGTTTGCACTTCAACAAGGTATTTACGGAATTTTAAGGGTTTGTTATTGAAGTCATTCCGAAAAATGTGCTGAACCAAATTTACTAAAAAAATATTTTGAAAATATATGCCCAGACAATTAGTTTTATTAAATCTAGGTTTCATGCCAAACAAAAAATTCCAGCATCATTGCATTCAGGGACTTATCGTTTTCATTACATTTAAAAAAATCTGATGTCCATTCAGCGCCCAACATACGGAGTTTTCGGTTCCATTAACTTTCCTTTTCTCCTTTCTGCATATAAATCCTTTACGTATAAACTAATAATGTGAGCTCCACCGAGGGCTTAGGAAACGCAGGAGAGTAAGTATGGAACAATTCCACATTGCAAATATCTATATAAGAAATCGTTAAGCTTTCCCCAAGATCAATAATAAGAAAATGTGATCTATGGTTTACAATATAACTGGAAAACACAATCTTCTTGCTCATTTTAATAGACGTCTCAGAATAAATGCTGGAAATGTTACCCAAGACACTCGATTTTAAGGGGAAAGTATATAGACATGAAATAGGCATGAGGTGAGTTATATTTTCAACACCATCAGCGAATTTCGACGCCACAAAGACTCACAATTGTCATCATTAACTTTAAGGTTATATGATCATCACAACCCACCAGGACCCAAAAAGCAAATTTTACATAAACCCAAAGCAGGTTTAATTAAAATGAAAAGTAAGCATTTAGCTACAAAAATGATTTTTCACAAACAAAATTAATTATACCAGTAAGAATACCATCAAGACCATTCAATTTTTCTTAACTAAAGATATACTGTAAGTATACGGCTAACAAAATTTGGAATATAATTTAGGCCAGCTTGTTGTAAAAGGCAAATTAGTAAATATTTTCAAAATCTTTTGCAAAATAAGGTTGGTTTGCACGACATTGTGACAATATTAATAATTGCTAGCCATTTGGTCAGTATTTTATGAAATGTCCCAACAAAAATACATTTTGATTATGTTTTCAATTATAGCATATACTTGCAAGTACTGCATACCAAAAAGACTATTCAAAAGATATACGTGCTTAGGTACAGTGTTAACAAAATCTTTAGCAAAATATGGGTTTAAAAATTACATATGAGGTTGATTTGCACGATATTGCGACAATATAAATAGTTTTTGGCAATTTGGTCTGTATTTTAGGAAATGTCCAACAAAAAGGACATTTATATTTATGTTTTGAATTACAACAAATACTATTAAATTTTTCTTAACTAAAGATATAGGTTCAGTGCCCACAAAATTGGCACAAAATATTTTCAAAATCTTTAGCAAAATATTGGCATAAAAATACCATATTTAAAGTTGGTTTGCACAACATGTCCGCGATAAATAATTGTTGGCAATTTGAACTGTATTTTATGAAATGCAATATCAAACAATACATTTTTGTTTGTTTTCAATTACAGCATATTTGCTAAAGTTGCTCACGCATGATAATCGCAACATACAATGTAAATTAAACCTTATTGCACCATATTACAATATAATTTAAAGAAATTAATTACAATTGCAAATGACAATGTTAATCGGCGTAATGCTATCAACTGATGTTACCTTATGTTGCCAACAACATGTTATGGTACAGTGTTATGATCTTGTTTTCTCCAGATTTTCTGGTATAATTTGATTGCAGCGAAAATTAGCTAATTGGTCGGGAAGTTTAGCTCGTATTAAACCAATTTCCGAAATTTCGCATACAACAACGGACTTGATGAGCAATCTCGGACCACAAAGTCGTAAATAACTAAATTGTCATTTTGGTCACATCTAATCTAGACGAACAAATTGATGGGCACAAATTAAATTATTTCTGGACTTGCGCAGCATGCACTCATTTCATTAAGCGCTTATTTCTCTTGTTTTGTTGTTGTTGCATTGAATTTGCCTCGCCAACGTCACTTCTCATCTCGTCCACTAACTAGATTGCCAGGGGTCATAAGGAAGTGCATGGGGTCAGCGCATTTATCGCTTGACCGGAGCCAAGCGTGCCAAAGCATACGATTTCCGCGAAATTAAAATCTACTGAAAACTGGCTTCAAGATGCGATGAATTAAATGGCTCGAAGTTGAGCACCAGCCATTAGACGGATGAAAGCTTATCTTTAATTATTTGGGAAAGCGTATGGGACATTTAGGCGCCAAGACAACCGCAACAAAATGCAGTGTAAACAACTGTTATTTGCAACCTTATGGTCTTGTGCACTTATCCAATGGCCAAGCTTTCGACAATCATAACTACATGTACGTTTTGTACCATTTGTTCACAAATTCCCTTACGTATGACACGTCCAAATTAATTAAAATATGACAAATTGCAGGTTAAATAATCTGAATTTGGTACGCATGTAATCAAAGAGTAATTTTGCTACAACCTGATTCTCCTAAGTCTAAGTAAGGAGATATTGTGCTGTTTATGCAAATGTTTTGAAATGTTCAAACTGCATGTTTTAACGAAAGATAGTTTTCTAAGAATTTTATATCATTAGTCAATAAAGTCAGCTAGTCAAATACTCATTATTACATAAGATCATTCGATGATGGTGTTAGTTGTGGTAATAATATTTCAGCTCGGATAATAACATTCAGCATCGAAACTAATACTATCATTGAATGATCCTACAGTAAGTCCTGATTATCTGTAATGTTAAAATGAGTATCTGACAACATGATTTTGCTGCAATATGATTTTCCTGAGTTTAAGCAAGGAGGTATTATTCTGTTTATGCAAATGTTTTGCAATGATAAAACTACATGTATTTCTATGAACGTTGACGAAAGATAACATTCTAAGAATGTTATATCATTAATCATTGAGGTCAGCTAGTCAGATACTCATTTTTACATAAGATCATACTGTAATGACATGAGATCATTTAAGGATGGTATTAGTTGCGATAATATTTCAGCTTGGATAATGATATTGAGCATCGAAACTAATACCATCATTGAATGATCTTGCAGTATGCCCTTATTATCTGTAATGTAAAAATGAGTATCTGACTAGCTAATGGTTAATGATATAAAATTCTAAAAATGCTATCTTTCGTCAACTTCCATAGAAATAGTTGTTATAGCACAAAATATCTGCATTCCTTTACCACGCTTAACTACCACTTGTTTGTTGAATGACAGTCGGTTCGCAAGCATTATTTAATGCAACAATTTATTCGTATTGGTTTAATTGCCAATGCTAAAAACAATTGGAATGGCTAGTACATTTATTTAAATTGTTTCGTACCGGTATATTTAAAAGGTTATAATAGATAATCAAATCTTTAGCTGAAATGAAGATCATGAATATTTCAACAAAATTGTTTTTCTTGGCAATATAGTAATTGTTTTGCTGGTTTAAGGACTAAACTATCGTACGTTTCAGTGCAGGATTCATGGAAATAGCTTAGGGCAATTCGTTGCTGAACAGACAAGAGTCGCCATATGAAACCCACTCAACGAATTAAAAACGATGATTTAACCGAATAGACGAGTAGGATAATTTTCAAAAAGCAAAGTCCCCTTCACCATTGAGCTACAACTGTACATGTAATGTGGAGGATTACTGGTTATAAAAATGAATGCATGCTATTTGTTTTAGTATGGTGATCGTAAAAAAACATTTCATAACATCTCTTCTTGTTTGAAACAATACCAAGTTAATAAAACATTGCCTTCGCTGGCAGAGAAACGAGAAATAGTTTCTTAGAAAAATAAAAAGCGCAAAGCTCTCTACAACACACATAAGAGAGTAACAACCCAGTGAGATAAATAAATGTAGACTGCATAGCTTAGCCTATTCAAGCAGAAATTAATTGCTTAATGTATACATAAAATTTGATGTGCAAATAAATTGGCGCCACGTCCAGTCGGTCTCATTTGCAGTCAACCCAGAGCCTCAGATAACTTAATTTCAACAGCTTTTGCCGCATTTTGCCACAGGTGGCGCTGGGTTTGTCTCATCCCATTTATAGATTACTCGCAACAATAAGTTGCTTTTAAACTTTATGAGAGTTTGAGAGAAGCCAAGACTGAATTATCATGTAATCTCAATTTTTTATGAAGATACATACTGAATATTATCTTTTAAATTGCATTGCATAATCTCACCTTATTTGCTAAAATAATTTTCAACAATTCGTTTTCAACTGACATTACGTATAAGAATAATACACTGAACGTGATAGCTATTATTCTCCAATTCAAACTGTCATTTTTAAACTATATGTATTTTACAATATGAAATAATTCATGGAAAGTTTATTTAGAATGCCTTTAATGAAACTGTAACGGCATTGGCTTCAAAAATATAATTGTTTCTGCCTCTCGTAATGGAAACAACAACACAGATTACTTACTTATAGGTAAAACGTGAAATATTGCTTTTAAAATTCAAAATTTTATTTTGAAAATAAGTGATTAAACACAAATGACAATCCTAAGAAAAAGGTTTAATTTTGCTTTAAAATTCTAAATTTTGTCTTGGAAAAGTTTACGAAAAACAAACAAGACTTTCGTATAGGGAAAAAGTGATATTTTGCTATTAAAAAATACAAAAAATAATTTTGAATAAAGGATACAACAATACAGATTACTCACTTTTGGGAAAAAGGTAAATTTAGCTTTTAAAATTCTATATTTTGTCTTGAAAAAGTTAGAGAAAAACAAACGTGACTTTTTCTTATAGGAAAAAATCAATAACGGTTTAAATTTAACATACATGTATATTAAATTCTTGAATTGATTTTAACAAATTGATAGTGCTACAATTGAAAGAATAATGTAATAATTTTGTGATGTTTGAACACGTACTTGCACCAATTCACACATCTTGCGACGCATCGAAGTAACAAATATTTTTAAAATAAAAAGCTATATGGACCAAAATCGCCACTTCGGGAACGTTGCTCTAAAAGAAAAATTGAATTTGCACTCTTTTGGATAGCGGGGTTTCCTTATCCCCAAATCAGCCTATTTTGCGAACTGCAAGATATTTGTATCTTCATTTCCCCCCTATTTTTAAGATTTGAACGCCTATAAAGAGCGATGCTCGCATATAAAGATGTTTGAATAAAAGTGTAGCTCGAGATTTTTGATATCTGGAAGATTACATATTTCCTGAAAATCCCCACTTCAAGAAGCGCTGAGAATATGCTTTTTGCGGAAAATTGCATTAGAAATCGTACGGCTGCATATGCGAACTCATTTTGATATGATGTGCATTTCAGCCACAAAAAATCCTACAGATAGCGATTCTCTTAAACGATTCAATGTGAGGTATTTCAGCAAAAACCTAGCTGAAACTATATTAAAGCCAAAAAACCCATCATCGTATTTCCCTAAAAAGCGCTGAAGCCGATTTGTACACAGTAATAGGGAGATTAAGCTCAGATCATAAAGCATTTATGCAATTTTAACTTCTTAAAAAGCCACCGTATACCCAAACTACCGTTGAATAAAAGTAATATCAGAAAGCAATCCTCTAACTTCAGATTTCTGATAGCAACTAAACGTTTAACGAAAAAACGTAACTTCGTAAGACTAAAGATTTTTAATTATAATCTGATCTCCACGAAATATGCTTCAACAAAATATTTTCTTTTATAACTTAAAGTAGCCACTTACCATGAAAATCAACTATTAGTTTTACCAAATCTCACACACACAAACTCAGAGGGACAGTGAATTAAACTTGGCTTACCTGTAAATAAAAAAATAATTTTCAGACATATTCAAACATAATTAATCATCCAAATGAACAACTATTTCTGTATAAATAATGTTATCTGAAGCATTTTATTTACATACTGTAACATACATGTGCATGCATATAGTAAAAATTAATTATTACCAAGTTTTATATTCGTATGTTTGAAAGCATTTTAGGGCATTTCAGCTATTGCTTTTATTAGATATTAGCTCCTCTCAAGATAACTGTAAAACATACTTAAGAATTTAGGTCATTCAACTGACTAATACCAAAAACAAAACTGATCTTTGGTTTTTTAGAAATTGTAGACCACGTATTACGAAATTAAATGTTTATTTACAAGATTATTATGATGTTTACTTAGTTTAAATTTTTTGGTTATACCACACATCAGTTTAGGTAAAAATTATGAAGTAGTCCATGAGTTGTCAACGTAAAATACAGTATATTACTTCTAAGACAACACAAAAGTATGTTCGTTGCTCACATTCTGGGTTTGAATAATTACATTATCTAAACCTCTGAGGATTTTGAAAATGAAAAAATAACAAATCCTGAATGTGAAAGAAATTGAAACATATTCCTCATTATTTTATCAGTAAGCTCGGATATATTCGAAATACAAATTTAACGAGAACACAACCCTAGTATAAGCTTATTATAAATATTAAATTTTCTTTTTGGAGGTGCCATTATGAGAAATTGACATATCGTGGTATATGAACTAAAATATATATATTTTGTAAAAATAGATGTTTAATTAAAGCTTATCATTGAGAAAGTATATGTGAATATGCCAACTAGATCTCAAATACGAGTAACGTAACACCAGATATGTTCTGACTAGGCCAGAGGATTTCCAAGACAAGATTTGAGATAACATTTCAATTAAGAACCATACGACACATTCGATATTCAATTCATACGCTATGAATATTACACGAACAAAATTATTAACATCTGAATGACAGCACAGGTCAAATAACGTGAACCCTATTTAAAATATAAAAATTCCCATTCCATCGAAACATACCAGGTGGTTGTGTAGAATCGAGGTTTCATAAACCGTTATAGCATCTCAAAATTATTCACGTTAATTAAACGTGCAATAGTACATGTATATCGGACTATTGATTTTTGATGAATTATGATTCATGCATGGATAGACAGTCTACATAAAGGCAGTGATGAATTCAAACGAAACCGACGTTAAACCAGTCATAAACGTGAAGTATTCATAATATTTCTTCAGGTTTATTTGGGGAAAATCTAAACCGAAAAGTACGTATAATCACAATGTTTATAGGCGCACATGAAGTAAATAAAAACATAAAACCAATTGGATTTCATCATTTTGATAGCAAATAAATCCTTTCTTTATAATTTTCGGTTAATGTTATTTTGATGGTCTTATACGATCCTACTTGATTCAGTTTCTCAGTGCAAATTCACTATAAACAGAACCTTCCATACAGTTGGTAGTTCATTACAATCCAGTTAAGACTAAAGGGTGCATAAGGAGTTAATGGCTTATTAATTTTCTAACCATAGACAAAGAAATAAGTGCGAGAAATACTTTTTCGTAGATCCGTGTAATGCAACTTAATTAGATTAGAATCCTTTTCGTTGGTTATTAACTTAAAAACTAAATGTATTCGCCATGGATTAAATCTTTTTAAATATCATGGATAGAAGACGACTCGCATAAAATTTACAATCAAAATGCAATGAAACGTGCATAACAGCAAAACGGATTACAAGTAGGAATTTCAGAAATGAGTCAGAAATCTAGGGATTAGTTCGAAACCAACATTGCGGCACAGAGCATTAAAATGATCTATGGAAGAATATAAATAAATTCAACAGCTTAAATAAAGTAAGTAAATCGGAGCAGTGCTGAAGAAGAAAAGTAATGCGACTATTTTATAAAGATCCAGAAACACGTCTATCTTACTCATTATTGTACATGTATTTTTGAAGATTTGATACGGTAATTCCCTATGAATACTATTAGTGTTTCAATCCAATAAGGAAACATCAAATTAATTACATGAATATAAATGAAAACAGTATATAAGCTTAAGTAGGACGTTCAGATATTTTCAACTAAAAAAATAAAACTTGTACTATATACGGAAATCATTTTATTCATACCGTGTATGTAGAACTGATTTATTTTAAAAATGCATTATTATTTGAGACGAAATCAAAGCTGGCCTACGCCAAGTTTTAAAGTTAAATGGTAAAGAAATTTATTTTGGTAAGTTGAATATGAAGTGTTCTCTCGTTATTATTAACAAACATTAAAGAAAAAACTGTTTACTAAGAAAATGTTCATTCATATGACAAGCAGGAAAGTCCAAAATTTCTGAGAAGTAACAATAATTTAAACCCTTGATTTCAAAGTTAATACTAATTTTTGATCCGTACACAGACCAAATACATGTTATGGACACCTTCACACAAGTTTGATATAATTTTGTTTGGTTGAGATTAAAAGGTATCATGGTACATAAATTAGGGAATTATCTTATTTATCACACACACGATTACAGAATATATATTTTTTCAGTTTTAATACCATATCAAATACAATGTGAATGTACAAGTTGTACACACAAACCCTTCTGGCAAAAAACTGCAAATGTGGACATCTGTTATTTTCAGTACATGTGTAGTGTTTAGACATTTAATGACATGGTTGAAAATAACAGATGTCCACATTTGTAATTTTATTTTTCCCATGGTATTACCAAAGCGTGCTATGAACCCATTCACCGTCAGTTTATCCACCAATCGAAATCATTTTAGTTAACCCATTTGCAGGAATCCCCGAATTTTCTCCTTGAAAACGAGGTTTCAGAGTCGTTTATTGACGATTGTGCAGCAGCACGTTTCTGAATTTTAATTTGTTGGAGTGTGTTTAATAACCAGAGAAACACCGCTGCATAATAACACAATCCATGCCTAGCCAAACTTGTGGACACTTCATGAATAATTATTAAGCGTGTTTGCTGAAGTATAAAAGATGAGTCGCTACAAGCTTGGCATACATAATAATAGATTTTAAGACCAATAAAGCGAGAGCAGAACTAGCTTAAGTGCTTCCATTTCAGCTCTATTACAGGCTGAAGTGTGTATTAAAACCGGCAAATTATATTAAATTATGTTTGCTTTTATGCAACGCTCGCATGTTTAAGAAACATTTCTAAGATTGGACTAGAAGAAGCACGCTCAATTTATCTAGGAAAATGGCGAATATGAACCCATACATGCGGCAAACATATGGTTTTTGAAGTTCAGTAAAAATATACTGCACTTAATAATATAGAGGAAATTGAATACATTAGCCATGACAAGAAATTTGCCGATTTCAATTTGAATGTAATGCTAGCTTAAGTCCATAGTGCATTATGGAAATTGGTGGACAGCTTGGCAAAATCGAGCAGAAGTGCCAAAATTTCGTCAAAGCTTTATTTAAAATTCATAAGCAAAGGATAAACTCATCGTTTTTGTAAGATAAAGATGCCGCAATTCATTATGTTGAGGTGCGCCAATATATTTGGAAAATAGGGTAAAAAAGCAACGTGCCATTGTGACAAGCTACATGTATGGCAAAAGAAAAAAAAAGAGTATCAAAATTGAAATTTAATGCATTTACTCTCTAAAATGGGAAATATCATACCGGTTTTATACATGGTTTATAAAAACAATGAAAGTCAGAAATATCATATATAAAATCATAAATATTTGCTGAGATGAATTTATAAACTTTTGTTTGCAAAAATATTATAACAATTCTGCCATATTTCGAATTTTCGTCCCAAGTTCATTAATTGGCATTAAGCCGTCATTGATATTTATTTCAAGATGAACAGTGATATCAATGACTCGACATGATGTCAGGAAACACTATCAATAAAGATTTAGGTTTGAATCATTGGGTGTAACAAACTAACATTGATGTGAAAACTGAAAGTTTCCTTATTCAAATGAAAAGATTTTTGATTGCCTTTTCATCAAAATGTGACAAGAAT
This sequence comes from Kryphioiulus occultus, assembly GCA_034687865.1. Classification (NCBI taxonomy): domain Eukaryota; kingdom Metazoa; phylum Arthropoda; class Diplopoda; order Julida; family Julidae; genus Kryphioiulus; species Kryphioiulus occultus. Next base: position 5,218 of record JAQGAF010000690.1, on the reverse strand, counting down.
TTTGGATGATTTCTCCATGTTATTTTATCATTGATTTTAACTAAGGAACCACCAAATCCATTTAAAAATTAAGGAAAACTGTTAGTTGCATATGTACATGTATTGAAGGTCTACTGAGATTTTCCATTTACTCTGCAATGACATATCGTAGGCAAACACCCAAAAATGCTCTTAAACGAGGACGTGGATGAACATAGCAATTAAAATCAATGCTAATTGTAGGAGAGCTTATTCCACGCATTTGTCCATTGTGTTTTTCCTATCTCGGTGACCTTAACGCGAAACTAAGTAAAATATTTCACTTTCTCTCTCAGCGAATAAACAAGACAAATAATGTTCGTCAAAGCACTTGCTTCGCATCACTTGTCCCCTAGGAAAACACGTTTATAAGCATGAACGAACTTTCTTCGTCTTCTTCACTTTAGGTGACTTTCTGGATATGAAATCAAGATTTGAACCACCTTTTCTCTCGCTCGCTTTATAGCTCACGAAATTCCCTCGGGGCCACGAATATCTATAATCTTAACATCCTACAAGATGGCGACAACGAACAAGTTTTACAGCAGGATCCGAAAGCAAATTTTACACAACACAAAGCAGGTTTCGTTAAAATGTTAAGACAGTTTTTTAGCCGAAAAAAATATTTTTCCCGAACAAAATTCACCAGAATTGGAATTTTTCTTACTGCGTAGTACATACCAAAATTTGCAACTCAATTTCCCTAACTTTCCCTGATTATCAAATAACAAATGTAACATTTCATTAAAATTAACTTTATCAACAACATTACAATTAACTATGCTTTTGTATTTTTTTTGTCAGGATGACTATCCAAATCTTTGACTGATTTTCCCTGACTTTTCCAAGTTTTCCAGACAGATTTTGAAAAATTTCCAGACAATTTCAAGATACAATTTTGACAGATTTGATCCAAGCAAATACAATGTACCGGTAAACCATATGGCGAAAAATTTAGAAATATAGATCTGATCACGAAATGATGGAATTAACCCACAGTTTTGAACAAATAATTAAGAGACTGCCATAGTCGAAATTTTTGAAAAATTACAAGTAATATTGGATTTTTAGTGTATTAATATTAATAATGATGCAAACACTATTGGTTAAAACCACTAGATCTCAAACACTGCATTTTTGAGAACTTCATTTAAATATTAAAAAAGCTCTTCATAATGACGAAAACGCTATAGGCGATTTTTTTAAACAAAAATAATGCATTTTAGGTGAATTTTTCACAAGGAAAATTAAAGCTAATACAAACGCTGAAGGCGAACTTTGCAGAAAAAGTAGATCACCAATACAAACTTTTCCAATGCTTTTCATGAAACTTCCACTTTCCTGACTTCCACTTGACTTTCCCAAACTAAATGGTCAAAATGTCAAGATTTCCCTGACTTTCCCTGACCATATTTCATTCCCATGACTTTCCCTGAAGGTATAAGCCCTGTACTGCACTGTACAAATGTTTATTATATTTCATAATAGAAATGTTTCGTGCCACGAAATGAATATTATTTAGCATGCATTACATTTCAAACACAGTTATCAAGATATCACGAAAACGTTGTGAATAAAATGAGTTTGACACGCCGAAAAAGTGGTTTTTGCATGCAAGCACGAATACATGAGCACAGGAAAAAATCAGCAAGTGGGACAAAAAAATATCAAGTGTTACTTTCGAAATGTACACCATTGCAGATGTAAGTTTTACGACTCTGTTGAGAATTCGTGCAATACGAACAGCAAATACTTGTAATTTCGAGTAAATGTAAGCAGTCAAGAAAATTGGCAACGACATTCAATATATTTTAAGATGCGCCTTCATTTGCCAGATTTTTTTATAACTCGTTTTAATTAAGTGTGGAACAGAAGTATTAGCCTAATTTGCATCTGTTCGTGCATTAAACAGTAGTATTGATCAAACGGACGACTCCACTCCTTAAAGCGTGCAGGGCCCTTGTGCTCTTCGTCCATCTACCTTAATTTGCATTTCGTCGATAATGAACGTTTTAACAAACTGCTTCACACCGAAATTGGAATTAACTAATTAAATAATGAATTAAATTACACGTAGATTTCAAATAAATTAGCAGACCTAATGCAAACGAATGCACGCATGTCTGACTGGTAACATTGTTTGAAGAACAAAAGGGTCAAACACTCATCTGCAATGTAAAATTTGTAAACGAAATGCAATAGTCAAATTCAGAGATCAAAAGGGAGTTCGAAAATAGAGTTAAAATGCAAATCATCAAATACGTCCCCCAGCTATTTAGAAATAACGCAAATGCTTTAGCTCAAAAGGGTCATGTAATTTCTGCCGATTTAATGGTAATAATATTAGTTAGTCCCCAATATTTGTAGAATTTCACTTCCAAGTTTTCGTTTTCTCAATTACTAGCAATGCTCATAACATTAGCGAATAATAGGGAATATTTTATACAAGTTGTTTTTGACATAAACGTATATTAAATTAAGAATGGGTCTACCTGTCAAATTTATAGCTCGATATCGACATTTTTATGCATAATTTATTTAGTCAAGCTTATTTATGGCACAAATAATAAATAAAAGTACATGTACTAAATCACAATGATACCAATCGGGCTCCAAAAACGAGAACTGAACGCCGCAAATCAATAACTTCAGACGAAATATTAAATTTTGAAATTGATTTTGTGAAAATGTTTAATGGTAAGCATCGCATTGTTAAAGGCAAATATGCGCTGAAAATGGCGAATCGAATATCGAAATGGGGAAAAACCAATACAAAGTAAATTTAGCATCAGCAAATAAAATTCATGATGTTATTAGAAGTTATTTTTGAATATTTGCACACTTTGGATCCAACCCTATCTGCGGTACTAGTACCTAACATAAACCCTTAAAAGATTACGTGGAAAAGAAATCCATGAATACATGCGTATATCAATGCTGATTCAAGTTGTAATTATTTTACTAAAAATCAGATGTTTTAGCTAATATAATACTGTATGTTTCAAGCCAATATCATTTTGAAACAAAATTTGTGCTAATTGCCAAAAACATAAACAGGGGCATTTCAAAATACGCAGCACTTTAAAAAATTAAACAAAATATTGAATAATTAAGAAAACTTACTTTAAAAAGGAAAAGTTAAATAAAGTTTGCTCAAATTTGTAATGTCAGAAAAGTGGTCTTCAACAGGGTCATATATCACGAAATTAAATTAATCGCCTAATGATGCAGCCCGTAACGACATGGATTGTAATATCAATGAAACTGCAAAAATTGGGTATTTAGGAGATTATATCGAATAAAATATTGAGTAAGAATTAATGATCTTGCATAACCTAGGGTGCACTGGAAAGTGGACTAATGATATCAGCCGCTTACGTCAATTCATAAAAATGATTTTAATCAATATTAAATTGCACCGAGCAAGCCCATTTAGTTGAGATGAACGGATAATTGCCAGTAATAATGTAAAAACCAATATCCGCATAATGAGAGAAAATTATTAAGGAATGATTCAATTTTAATACCTTTCTCTGGTAGAACAAACTTAAAAGAATAGGTCGAAAACACTCCTGAATTTACTCTTGACTTGCAAGCATATTGGTTCCAATTAAAGATATCTGCAGAAGATGACTGAATATGTTCCCAATGAAATGAAAAGCAGAGTTTATCATAAGGATTCCGCAATTAAATGAAAATCTTAATTGAAGTTAAAGAACATGGTCACTTTATCCCATTTCGCAAAAGTTATTGGAAAAATCGTTTCAGTATGGTGAACCATGAAACTGGATTGCAGAAATAGCTAATAAACATACAGAGGTTACGAGCATAGCAGCTGTTTTCTCATTAACGTCGTACATATCTAAATGAAGAAGTGATAAATGTTGATTACAAGTAATTACTTTACACACGTTTATTTATTAAGACGATCTTTAACAAAGGCTATTATTGTTTAAGTTTTCAGACTTTTCTTACTGCTTTCAAAAATCTCTTCGTTTCCATGAAAAATACGCAGTTGTGATGTTACAAGCATATTGCAATAACAATGTCAATCACCAATGGAAAATTAATCTAAATCATTTACCATTTAATGTAAGTAGGCTTAATAATATTTCGAGAGAGAATATCAATTAATAACATTACACAAAGCAAATACAAGTGGAGGAATTCTAAAGTCAGATTCTACCATGTCGGTTATATGAAACGTCAAAATTTAAGTAACGTTAAAATTAATACTAATCAGAAAATTCTAACATGTAAATAATGTTATGACATAATTTTTTCGAACAAGAAATGTTATTACATCATTGTAGCAAGCATTATGACAAGTGCAAGATGTCATTATAACGTTACTATAACGCTGTAACAAGTATTGTGATAAGCAACAGTGGTTGATAATGCTGTGAAATTAACGATATCGTTTAAAACAAGAAATATGAATCACTGCATTGTTACAATAAAAGGAAAAATTGTTACATAAACTTGTACATTGGCAGTAGTTGCATTAGCAAATGAAATTTGTGGTATTAAAGACGTCCATGGTCTTCCATTACTCAAAATAAATAACTAAAACCAAACATTGCGAAGCTATCCAATATAATGAAAATATACAAAAATTTGCCTTATTTCACATGCATGCAGCATGCAGGCCATCTTATTGCCAGTAGTTATGCAATCACAGCACTGTTACATAAGACTGACCATTGACTATGCATCAGCAGATGTCTTTGTGGTATCTAAGACATCCACTGTGTTCAATTACTCATGCTAAAGAACAAAAACCAGACTCTGAAGCTATTACCATGTCTTAACAAGAATTTGTCTGTCATGTGCATGCAGGTCATCATATTCCCAATAATTATGCAATTGCAACATTATTACTTCAGAAGATACCCTGCTACGTAAGAATGGCCATTGACTATGCATCAGTAGATGTCATTTGTGGTATCTTACACGTCCATGGTGTACAATAACTCACGATAAAGAACCCGGGTGGAAAAGTTGACTATGGTCATGTATGGGATTATATATGCCATACATGCTCATGTATGTGCCATGTATGGCCATGTATAATACCATATACGGTGTCTTGAATGTCATATGTGCCCATTTATGGCCATGTTTAAGACAATATATGGTGTCTTGAACGCCATATATGACCATTTTTGAGCCATATATGGCGATGAAAAATACCATGTAC
>JAQGAF010000689.1:0-43055 GCA_034687865.1 Kryphioiulus occultus | reverse complement strand
CCTTTGGTGATGCAACAGTTTCCAAGGTTAACTGCAGGTTACCTCAGGGTTAACCTTGGGTTTTCATTTACCTTTGTCGGTGCAACCGGCCCTAAGATATTAAAAGTATACGTTAGTCATTAATGCAGGGTCTTAGGTTTTATTTGTTTGTTAGCGTTTGTTTGCTGGGTGCACATGTTTCATTTAATTTGATCCAGCGGATGTGCTCTATGTCACTAGTTTAATCCACAAACTGATAGTGTGCTAGATATTTTAGACACAAGAGGCTTAGACGTCGTGGGCGAGCATTTTGTCAAAATCTGGCGTATTATTTGTGGTAATTGTTTTCTATTGATCGATATTTTCCTCGTAATATGAACCAAGTTGGCGCATTCTGCAAGCTTGTTTCTATGGTTATAATGAAGGGCATTAATAATACATCCAATTCACCCTCGAAAACTGTTTCGCTGAATGAAAAGGGGCTTTTAGAAAATCTCGGCGGAGAATTGAATCTATTTAGAGCAAATCCTGGTGTCTGTTGCTGTTAGTCTGGTTATGCTTATTTTACATAATATCCGCCCGCATACGTCTATTGGAAACTGCAGATTCAGAATGTTACATGTATTTGCAGTGGATAAAAGTGCGTGCAATCAATGCTTACAAATTTGAAAAGTGGTGTCCGTTTGTCAGATTTCTTGGTCATCCATGGAAGATGACGAAAACATAGTTCTTTAAGATATGCTGGTGTAGTGCACTGGCAAAACAAAGGCATGTTGTTGTTTTTCTTTCCCATAAGAAATATAAGATGACTATGTGCTAGAACTAATAATAGATGTCGGTCAGTACACTCGCTAACCGGTCATCTTTCCAAATTGTCCTGTTGTGGAGAATGAATATAGGGAAGATGATTTATCTGGTTCGTGCCGCATGTCTTTGACGTTTATAAAATTCTGCATGACGTACGACCAGTAGATTTTTTGGAATGGAAGGGTCCCAATTGAGTATGCTGCGGTTGTTCCTGTGGTCAAGGACGGAAGTCAGCCATGGATTATGGAGAATCTGTCATCGCATAATCGACGAAAGCAGAAAAAAACAGCGCAGTTAATCAATAAGCCATTGCTTTGGCACCCTAGTGGACGTTCTGAATTGACCATGAGTTTTACCAGTCTGGTGAGTGAAACATCTTCGACGCCCAAAGGCACACGTTTCAAAATTCGAAACAACTCCAATATGTTGAGGCTGCACTTAGCACTCATAAGTTTCTCTTTAATTCTACACTTAAACTTTCGGTTGAAACACTCCCAGCCAAGTGGAAGATACATCCTTATTTTCGCTGGACTTCTTAATCCGGATGCTTGCCAAGTTTAAGAATTAATTTTCGTCACTTCTGCCATTACATGGCGGGAATACTAAGCCGCTTACTGTAGCCTGGTTTTGTGAAGATTCATCACAAAGCTCTTCAACTCTACTGATTTCAGCTCGATAGAGAGCTCTATGAGAAACTGCATAGTCGAATGGGAGTGTGAGTCTGATTATAAATGTCGTCAGGTTATCCGCATTTTGAAATCGTTCATGTGCAAAAAACCTTTTTCAATATTTTTGGATATTTTTCCTTTGGCATTTTTCAGCCAAAAATTCATCTCCTCTCATCCTGACTTCGATGCCACTTTTATGGCGTGCAGATTCGCAGCCAGTATGTTTTTCAATTTGGCACGACCCATTAACTATGCGCAATATGTTCCGGGCACGATATTACCAGCAGTTTAAAGATTTAATTTGTTAATCCTGAAATACACCTCGGGCGAAATGGATTGTTGGTAGCAACGCGTGCGCAGATAAAGGTTTCATTAAGATATGACCCCAAGGCCTGCATGTTGTTCTGTTGTGGGGCTTGGTCTTGCCATACGCAAAATAGATTATCTTTTCTGGAGAATTTCTACTAAGTGCCTGGCGAAGGAAGATAGTCCCAAGAAAGCAGAACGGACCAAGTCTTCTCCAGTTGCTAGCAATCTGTCTGCTTTTCCTAAATTTATTAATTAGGCGCATATATATCCTCGGGTAAATATTATTTAAAAATGCAATTGACCTGTGCCAGTGGACTGATGTGAGGCTACTGGAGAGCCACTGAGACGTTTTCTATATCACTTTGGCAGTTTTCTTCCAGACCCATGGTTATAAACTGCATGTATTTTTGGATGGTTGTGCATAAATCTTTGGTAGGATGCTGTGGAAATAGTCTTTTAATCCCAAAACTTCGAAGGTTGTTTATAACGGGCATCAAGATTTTGTTCATCTCAATGCACTTGCAAACCTCAACAAGAAGTTTTCTTCCAAACCCATGGTTGTATACTATACATGTATTTTTGAAGGGTTGTTCATAAACTCTGATGTAAGATGCTGTGAAAATTGACTTTGAATCCGGAAACTTTAAAAGATGTTCATAACTGACGTCACGATTTTGTTCATCTCACTGCACTTCCTAACCAGAATCGTTCGTTTTAAACACCTCCTTGGTCTCAATCCGATGTGCTGATCTCATCCAAATCCTAAAAGCCTTAAATGCACCGCCTCTTTTAAGTTTTCCCTAAATTTAAACCTGAAAAACTGCTTTGGATTCATGTCAATATATTCTCCACTGGTTCATGGACGGCCATTTACTGTATTATGTATGGATAACTGAGTTGCGTAATTTTATAGTCGATTTAGAAGTTTCTGAAATTAGTTTCATGGCACGTAGTAGTTTTCTGAGTAAAAGTGATTTCTGGAATTATGTGTTCCCAGCAGGCTTTAAACAGGTAATCCCAAAAGCTATTCTTTGCTTCCATTCAAACTGATTCGTGCCTCCAGCATCTTTCTGCTCCATGATGTGCTTGGGGATTTTCCCCCTAAAGAACTTGAACGTGACCTGCAGCAATACCCTTGGGCTTGTAGCCTTTTCTGCTCTACCCTCTACCAACAATAGAGACACAATGGTCGATAATAGGAGATGACCCGCGGAGGAAAAACATTTACTTAATTGAATGCAGTGCAAGTTGAAAAAAAAAATCCCGAAGAACATACTACGGCCTTATGAGTAATTGCGATTGTCTTTGTGTGTCTTGATCCTTTGTTCCTCTGGGGCTCGACCAGCGATAATCTTATGATCAACTATTGGCCGAGCAAAGAACTGAGAAGCAACTTTTTTTAGTTATTTTGTCATCTCGTTCACTAAAAATAGCCCAAGACAGTACATGCGGAATGACCAGAGGATTTACTGAGCATTGCCTTGTTGGATACAAGACAGTCGTCTAAGAACTAGAAAGTTGTCAAAGTTGTGCTTGTTCATTCCTGCACAGAGCTTGATAAGTTCATTCTTAGGCGTCTATTAAGTATTTTTTAAATCATATTCGTATTTATTCATTGGTACTTTTTGCAGGCAGTTTACACAATTCGTATGACAACAGTTTAAAAAGTGTTGTTCACAAGGATGAAAAATAAGCTGCAAGAAATTCAATTTAAAAATAATGTATAGTATAGGATCACAAGTATCACAAAGTTGAAAACGTAAACCTAATTATACCGGATTATCGGTACGTGCATTCCATAATTTTTGTTTAAAACTACAAAGAACATTTGCAAAATGAAAGGACCTTAAAAAATTTACTTTTTCACTGCAAGAAAACATACTTTTTGGGTCAAATGTACAGTATGGTATGGACCCTATACACAAATGTATGGAGTTGTACTTGTAGAGGTATGAGTAATACTCACACGTGTTTGTTCTAAAAAATATTCTGCACTTCTGTTGTATTGCCAACACATATTACAAGTTACAAGCACATTAAATCGAATGATAAGAGTTACTAATATTTTTATCCATATTTTTATAGACCATACATTTGTAACTTGTACATTGATACTTACTGTATACACGTTTGCAGAATAGGGCCATGATCCACACGTAACCATACATGTACAGTATATACACTGTACACGTACATGTATTTGATGTATCAGTCATAATGCCAAGGGCCCTTCGTGTTAAGATTCTTCTTCTATTTGATATTATGCTTCATCCTAATTAATATTTCTCCTCGGAAATTAATCCAAGAAATACCGTGATTTTAAAGGTATTTAAAAATAAACTAATATTAACGAATTCTTGAAGATTTTTTGGTTCCTTCTACTGTCAGTAATTAAATATGAAATGGTAGGGGGTGAAATTCATATATCCAATTTATTCGGTGCTTACCACCACGTCTGGTTATCCACCTACTACACTGTATACATTATTGCTAAATTGAAGTTCTTGCAGCTTAAGGCTATACTTTTGAAGCGAATTCCAATACCTAATATCATTACACGTACATGTAATGGTATGCAAATATAAAACTGATAAAATGGATCCGAATGAGCTGATTCCATGAGTGGATTGGAATGACAATCAAATCGGCGACAGCAGACGTTGGTCATAACATCTACTGCTGTAAATTGTGTACATGCTTTCGCTCGAAATTAACTTAAACACATTCATCACTTGGGGCAACTAATTGGATAGTTCGACTAGTGAGCACTTGCATTACTGAGCACCTGGAGAGAGTAATAAGTTTTATCAGCTAACAAATACATGTATACGTCAGAGGCATCTTTGTTCCACATGCTGGAAAGTTCACCTAATTGTAAGCCAGTATTTGTGCATGCGCCAGTTGCTTTATTTCAAGGATACTAAAAATATCTCACTTTGGCGCTTACTTTTATTAGCTGTACACCTGGGGGATTCGTGCCCACGCATCACGCTGACGCAGCCTAATTTAAGCCAACAGTTCTGTCAGTCGATGTTATCGTCTATCCTACCATATTTCAGTTTGTGGTACTCAAGCAGCCTCAATAGCTAGCTGTTTCTTCTGGCCTTTCCCATTGCTGTCTACATGTACTGTATGTGTAGTTTGTGTGTCTTCTTTGACCACAGTAGTAGCAGTAATAATGTAACACAGCAGTTGCAGTAGTAATGTTTGCCTACTCACATGTTATACTTTTAGCTTGTAGGGAAAATTTGCCAGTCACAGAATAATTCACCTACTGCATAATGTAATTGTACATGCAAAAATGATATTAAGAATTAACAAAAACTGCAAATTAGCTGAAGCATATGCCTTGCCATCTTTGTTTTTATGCCAAAAGCATGCATGGGCCTCAGCTGCCATCTAGATAGGAAATGTAGCATTATTTCTTAGTATTTTGCAATGCATGCACAGCCCAGAGGGCCAACCAGCCATATGTCATTAAATGGAAACTTTTTTCTGTCACTTTGCAAAAGTTAAATTATATATATATATATATTTCCAAATATCCTCTCACTCCGCTTTAGTGAAAAATGAATTCGACAAGTACAGGTAGGATTGAATTCACGAGCTGGTGGCGATGGCTGTTGCAGTTGTCTCCAGCTTTTTCGCTGTTCTCTGTGTTAGTATTTTATAATGCATGCATGTCAAATATGATCGTTTTGCAGCTAACCAAAAAGGTAGTATTCAACACATCTGATTTATTCAATGCAACATTGCATACATGTACATCAAAAAAGGATTCGCAGAATTTGCAGACCTTAAAACGTATTCTGTGCCTGCCTGGGCAATTTTTATTTAACGTTTCGATGTTGCTTAATGAACCTTTGTAAACATCTCGATGCTGAGGAAGCAGCGTCGTTTAATAATCGTGTAGGCTTCTTATAAAAACAGAAATCTTCTACTCGAAAATCTCATTACCCTATGTAACTACCTGCCCGGTAATCTACTTAGTTTTGAAATTGCATTTTCTGGATAGAATTACACTATTAAAATGCTGTCAAACCCTGTGTACGCTATAAACTGGTGCAAAATTCTATTAAAGCGATACTTGACTGCAAAATTCAACCATGGACAAATGCAAACTTGGCTTAACCTCTATGTATGGCCATGGCGTTAATACATGTATTAATTTAATTTCGGCATACTGTGTGGTTGTTACTGACATGAAGCGAATTCTCCACCAATAATTTGATTTCAATCTTCAGTGGCTGCACACTGATTTCGAAAATGTGGTGGTAAATATTTTAATACATCACATTTGCAGTTGCAACTGCAAGGCCCCATGCAACTACAATTTTAAGTACATGGTGTGGCTGTTAAAATGAGTGAGCTAGTTTTGCAATCTAATGTTGTAATACGACTTTAGTGAAAAAGCTGACGTTGAAAATTCCAATTTTTTACGTTATACGATATCATGATGATTTTCAAAATTCTGCCAATATACAGGGTCAATACTATGTACACAGTTATTTCGAGGCTTATAATGGGCAAAAGGTTATGAATTCGCTGGTTATGTTGACATACGTACTGTGTATACCAAAGAAATACATTGCATATATTTTTTAAGAGAACAGCTTTTCATATTTTAAAAAGGTTTTTCAAACTAGTAGTAAGCATTTTTAATAATTGTATGATGGCTAGTTTCTGCCATGTACATTTCGCCTGAACAAAATGCGAGTGGACCTGGCCGAGAAAGTCAAGACAGTGTTTCATTTTTTTCTACTTGCTTGCATTTTTGACTGGCATTTTCTTCTTGGTTGACTGATGTTGCCATGGAATTGGCATTAGTGCAAGAAGCATATTTCATGCATCCACATGCAATGCATGTACGCATTCAGCAAACATCTATTTCGATACTTCTAAATGCACGATGTTAAGCCTGAAAAAGCAATAGTCTTCATGGTGATTTGCGACGAGAATGTTTTTCGTACACCAATTTAAAGCATCAAATAGCTTAAAAATATATTTTTATTAATTTGTTTTTTGGATGGCGAAGCTTCATTTCCTTGTATTCATTAAATTCAGGTTGTGCAGCTTTGCAAAATTGGATTCGTCTACCTCATTTCAATAGCCTACAGTTTTGTTATGAGATTCGCTGGATAAGCTGTTCCTTGCATGTCTTTTGGTGGATCCAGATTATTTAAATTACCAATGACATTTCCTTTAGACTTTCCCAAATACACGTATGTCTTAATTCACACATTTTAAGCTGGACATCCAATGACCATTGATAATTATAAATCAGGTCATTGGCTGTCCTGTTAAAATTACTTGAGAATTGAACATACAGTATTTGGAAATTAAAGAAAGTGAAGGGTAGCAAATAGACAGTTTCACAGAGTAATGGTCAACATGCAGCATGGCGTTCACGATGAAGTTTAAGGTTCCCCAGCCTAACTGTACTTTCGTCTGAAAATAAATCAACAAATATGTGTAGAATTCAATGTTTGTAAGAATTTTCCAATTTTGGAAGCCATTTTTGAAATATTGGCCAAAGTGCATCTGAGACATTGGATGTGGCCATAATTCTGCTCACATGAGAGATAGCTATCACCATAACCTTTCTTTAAATAACTGAAATGGCTCAGGGGACCTTACTAGGTCGTCGGTCACCATTTGTTTGGTCCTGCCGAGGAAATATAAAATTTGATCTTTATTTGGATGTTGCATCTAGATCGCTACCCTTGAGCTTTCCCTCAATCCAGTTACTTTTAAATTTGTGTTGTGAAGCAGAAAATAATAGTGACCTAGATCCGATACTGGTACATTAGATATTGCCTTTTTCAAAATACACTGCTCTGTATCGCTGGCCTATATGTAGCACCTAAAACTTGGGATGGGGTTAATTAAAGCTCTGAAATTTCTGCAAGGTGCACCATATTTTTCTTGACTTTTTCTAGGCAGAGGCAACATATATTTTCTGAAGAAACTCTGAAATGTGCTATTATTGGTTTCGTGGTTATTATTCGTTTCGTGGTTATTATTCAATGGAAAAAATTCTGTTTAACTTAATTACGTTAATGATGTTTAACTCCTTTTTATTTGGCTGAAATACATTGGCCCTACTTTTAGTAAGACATTGTCAAACAAGCGAGCGTTCAGGATTGTACACTAAAGAAAACGTGACATTTTTGGCATCCATGCTTTTGACGTCAAGTAAATGAAGTTCGTTATTCAGGCTTATAACTTATCCAGCAGCAACCATGACAATGTTTGGAGATAAAATCATTGCATGAAAATATTGCGTGATTATTATGGTAAATGTGGCCCAATGACATCTCATAATAGGATTAAACAAAAAAACTCATGGTTTCTTTCTGGAAGATCTAATATATTCATTGGTTTTTGAAGCAGTCTTATCTTTGGGATATTTATGGCTCTTTCAGGGAAGACTGAAACATTTCGTATATTTATTGCAGGACCATTCCTCAAATGTCCCTATTTAATTTGATATAAGTTATATTTTCTGTTTCTCACATTTAACTTGAAATATGGGAATATTTAGGCACCGACTGTGACCTTTAAGAAATAAATTGTCACCTCGAAATGCAAATTTAAATATAAAAATGCAGTAACTTAAAATGCCCCTGCAGTAACTGACGTCAATTGCATGAATCATCCTGATTTCCTTAAAATCTATTCCTCCAATGTTTGCGTTTTGTGTATAAAATCATATTTGAAATCAGATAAAATCATCATCTTTTTTTCCTGAAAGGATTATATTATTCGGTCTGAATTTTGGAGGGCCATGCTACTTATTTTCCAGCGTGTTCACCATGTTCATTATTTGATAACATCACTTATAATTTACAGGGTTCCAACAGAACCTGGGAAAGTCAGGGGATTTATAACTGACTGGGAAGCCTGGAAAAGTCAGGGGATTTGTAGCTGACTGGGAAGCCTAGGAAGGTTAGGGGATTTGTAACTGACTGGTACGCCTGGGAAAGTCAGGGGAAGTTTAAAAATTCTGAAAAAATCAGGGGATTTTCTAACTTTTAATTATAATTTCAATCCAGAAGGTATTTCATATATCGATTATATATAATGTACTGTGGTTCTTAGGCGAGGTTGCCCTTTGCACAATGAAATAAAGCCCCAGTATGGCAGATTGGTTTCTTCTATTTGGCTTCATTTAGATACTATCGAAATTTGCCAAGTTAAATAAATTACGAGCATCTGAATACTCCTAATGAAAAATCCAAATTAAAAAAAATTATACGAATTCAACAATTATCGTTCTGGTAAAATGAAGGCTCTGTTTACTTTATATTGATCGATTGGTGAACTCTATAGGTCAGGGGAAAATAAAAAATTTTAACTGGGGAAAGTCATAGAATTCAATTACTAATTTAAACATCAAAAATTCAACGACAACCGTATCAATTCCAGTATCAATTCAATTCAATTCACCTCAGTACCCTACAATCAGTAAGTGTATACCATGTGATAGGGAGGTGGATTCCATCAAGCGAAAAAATGCATATTTATTTTTCTTATATGTTAACACATACCGTATAGTTAACGTAAGCTATACGTGCAATGGGCCTTATCCTTAAATCCCACCCAATAAGAAAAACGCGCAATGGCGTTATTTTACAATGCAGAAAACAACAAAAACGGAACGTCCAGCGTTTTCTTTTATAGTTTTGCATCATGAAGGGCGTTTTACGGGCCACTCACTAGTGGTATAAAAAGGTTACAATCTTTCCTACTTAGGGCTACATTTACATGTGTTTTTTTGCGGCTTTAGGTGTCTGCAGCAGTAATGCGGAGTTCATTTGGAGACCATGGGCCCTCATATTGCAGATAAAATCATCCCTATGTCCGTTATTGCGCGGATCTTTATAGTACATTTTTGTTTTTATTACACTCGGGGTTTATTACAAGATGATGAAGGTATAATATCCGTATTCTGAACTCCTTGATGGTCGGGCCGCAGCAGCTGGATATGGTCACTCACTCGCAACACTTTTTATGTGCCAGATTACACGTTCGTCTACTGCTGTAGAGACGTTGCCAAATCCCACGGAGGGTCCACTGGCAGTGCAAACATAAAAATGGTGGCATGATAAAAGAAATTGGTTGTAAGCTCATTTGAACCCTGGAACCAAGACTCAGGCGCGATAATCTAGCCTATATATACATATTGGAAAATATGTTTTGGGGAAAAAGGGCCAGACAGCCATTCGGGGACCGCCTCGAGGAAATTGAGAACGAAGGACAAGACCATAAATAACCAATACCATTGTACTTCCTTTAAACATGTCTGGAGGCATCCGGCTCCATGTAGGCTACGTGTATGTGACACCAAGCATCGACCGTCCAGATTGTGGTTTTCTGGCTTTGCCACATTCGCAGTTTCGTAGAGGTTTGAGAATTTGGTTAAAAGTCAAATCTGGCGTTTGTTGAGCAGCCTCATTGTGGAAAAACTACAATTTTAGAGTGTGCTTCGGGGTTCCCCCTACACTAGAGTGGCAGGGTTGTTCGAAAGAATCCGGGAATCTTGTGAAACCTGGAAAAGTCAGGGGAATTTTGAAAAATGTTGAAAATGTCAGGGGATTTCCTAACTTTAAATTATAATTTCAATCCAGATTTCGATTATACCGTGTACCGTGGGTTTTAAGCGGAGTTGCCCTTTGCACAATGAAAGAAATCCCCAATATGGCAGATTGGTTCCTTCCCTTTGGCTTCCTTACAACACTATCGAAATGCGCCAAATTAAAAATGAACCCCGAGCATCTGAGTACTCCTCATTAAAAATCCAAATTAAAAAAAATTCATTTTGATGTTGCGTGACACTTTATTATACCAATTCAATAATTAACGCCTTTGTAAAAGGAGGATTCTTAATAATGGACAAAGGAAAAACTGAAAAGTTCACAGGAAAATTCAATTTTTAACCTGGGAAAGTCAGGGGATTGAAGCTGGGGAACCCTGGAGTGAGCTTTTCCTAACAACTAGTAGGCTGACAGTGATTGCCTTTCGCTAAGGGACAGCTACATTAGAAATTGCATGGGTGAGCAAAAAAACTATTAAGGGATTCAACCATTGAGGCTGAATGTAGTACTGATTTTTACATTTTTGTAAAAATAGGTTTATTTTAGGGAATAATTGTTGTATAGATGTTATGCGTATTGTGCACAATGTGTTTGTAAACGTATCCGCAATTCTATAAGTGCACCAAATTACCCTTTCGTCGATACCGTGTTATTTGAGAGAATCGAGAAGTTGTTAAAACGAAACGCATTCTGGGCTGTCAGAATTACCAGATACACGTACGTTTTGGATGTTATTATCAAAAAGTAAGCACATTTTATCGGCGCCAGCCCACGGTATCGAATGCATTTTTTGTACATGTGTGTTTATGAATGCGAATAAACACGTGAAGGAGAGCGAAATCCATCCATAACATTTTAATACAATCAATTGTACCGCAAAACCAAGTTAATAGAAAAGTTGTAAAAAGTAGACAAGTAGAGTTGAAATAGTTTTGTGCACAATTGCAGACAGCCGAGACAGGGACTATACTGAAGTTTATCCAATTTTTTCTGGCTTTGTAATTTCCTCATTTAATGTCTGGCGAAGCAATGGCTGTTTTTTGCTAGGCAGTACGAAGCTTTTGGTTGGATTGTAGAAACATTACTTGGCATCTACTTGTTTCCTCGCGACTTAGCGCTAACTATTTAAGGAATCATTAAAAACATTTAACTTTACTCAAGATAATTACCCCATTACATGACTGTACAGCTAATATCCTTAAGAGATAATTAAATCAGCCTTTAATGGAAATTCTACGTGAATATTTATGCGGTGTCAAATCTGGCCGGAACGCCTTAATGATCGCACGCTGAAGTGCTAATGAGATCAAACAAAATGAAGTGAAAATGTTGCACCGAGCAATTTGGCCAAGAAATGCACTAACATACAGGCAGTTTAAGTTTTTGTAATGCGCTCTCATTATTTAGGGAAAAAGCTGTAAAACAGTTTATTGCAGAACATACAGTTCCTGAGGTTGTATTCCAATTAAATCCATCTGGATTCGATTGTCTTTAAAATAGCAATGGAATTGAACAACTCGTTGGAGTGTGTTCATTCAGTTCACCAGGATTGTATTACAGAAAATTAACTGCTATCTTGCCTACTGCCGTAAGTTTTTGCGATGAAATGCAATAACGGAATAATTGATGCATTTCTTGGGCGCTTCGATAAATATCAAGGGACCCATGACGAAGATTTTAATCTTACTAAATCTCCCGCAAAATTTATTAAGCGTGCTGAATTTCATTCAATTTATCCGGTCATGATGAATGTCGTTAACACTCAATTTTGCTAAGTGTTTTAACCCCGAACGAAACCCTGAGAATACATCTGTTTAAAGTTGTCCGAAAACAAATTCATTGATGTCGGAAATTAAAATGAAGCATATATCCTGGACGGTTTTCTTTCTATATTATTAAATAATTCAGACCGTCAAGGACGTTTTCGTAAGTTCACTGCAAAAATTAACGAACTCGGTCAACTCTGAAATTAAAATAAAAAATTCTTTGAAATCTCTGATGGCAGGCAATCACTGACATTTCTGATTTAGGACTGAATTGCTACCCATTGCGACTGCTGCCCTATTTGGAGCGAATCATGAATGAACCGCAATTATTTGGAAACATTATATACATTCATGATAGTGAATTGCACGTAGCTTTTGGTGAACCCTGTATTTGCCTGTGGAGGATTGGCTGTTTCTCTTTGCTTGGACCTATCAGCGAATGCCCATTGCCAGGGGTTCAAAGTTAATATCCTCTCTCCAGTCTACATGCAGTAGGCCTAAGCCGAGTACATTTACAACGATGTAAATACACATAAAAAGATTAGGTAATTTTACCAGAAAGCATTTTTTCTTCGAAAATCTAGAGGCTGGGTTTGATGTCCGGAAATGCGAGTGTAGCTTAGTAACGCAGTTCTGAAATTACTTTTATTGGCACTTGGCTCGCACACTTGCCCAATATCTAATCTAAACGTATTTTGTTTCGCTGTGGGCCTAAACCAAACTCGATTTAGAATGTAAACTGGAGGTGTAGCGAAGTAGCATATGGCGGATTTCGCCGAAAAAGATTTGGCATTTCCAAGTGCCAGAAATAAATACAAGAAGTGCTGGAAGCGCCAGGTTCTACTATTTGCTTTAGCATCGGTGCTGCATAAGGCGATATCGATTGGAAAATGGCTTGCATTTGGATAGAAAATGGGCCTGTTAGTTTTTTCTTACATGAAACAAGATTCGACAATGACAAGCTGGTGAATTGCCGTTTTGAACAAATTCAGGATTTGGAATTTTTGTCGCATAATCACTCGTCGCAACATTGTTTTAGTAAAATTGGCTTTGTTTCATGCATGTATCTTACACATGACCCTTGTCCTTCAATGCAAAACGATTGCCTTTAATATATTCCTTGGCATCTAACAATATGGCTCGTCGCAGAAAAGAAACAGTGCTCCAAGCTTGGCGACATAAGAGGGTTGAAATTTTAAAAGTGGCAACATGACTTCAAAAACGCAGAAAGATGCGGCACGATGATGTTGCCTACACCAAATGTTAGGTTGACTACCCAGCATATTTAATGGCTAAAGACATGCTCCTTTAGCTTAATGCGCCTGCGCAGTAACGAGATGATCTTCGGTAGTTGCTACCCATCTGTCTAACCTCATTGCAAATTTCCTTTGGAATTTGACCAGCTTACTGGGATGAGATGGTCCATGCTTATGTTGCGCTCTTTTATGTCCCTAATTGAAGGCCCATCTTCTAAATGTTCTCAATCGTTATGCCGATTCACCAAAAGCCTCTTCAAGACCTTCATGACACTTTCGTGACCTGTGGCACGTTCAATTTTTACCAAATTTCAAAAATATCCTCGGTAGCAACTATTAAAATTCATATGGTTACTGCGCAGGTGTAATAAGTGGTGAGATCTGGTCTTTTACCATCACTGATGGTGGATTGTCAACCTAACATTTGGTTTAAGTGGGCAGCAGAATATTGCTTCACACTACGATTCTACAGATGTTGTCATTATTAACATTCCAACCTTGTTATGTCGAAGCGTGTTTGTCCAAAGCTGCAAATTTGTGTTTTGATTAATGCTATAGGGTTAGAACAGCATGTAGGAGCCATCCGTCAAATTTAACAAATCAATTCTGTTGGCTTCTGCTATGATTGGTCTGGGAAAAATAAGGCTGCCAAGTAGGGATAAAAATGGAAGAAGGCATCCATAAGATGATTGATCAGTATTCGCTTATGCGGCATGGGTCCTGGCTGCCTGTTCCAGCTATTCTCTCATGTTCATCCAGCCAAGAAATTGTCCAAGGAATGAGGAAAAGAATGCTTTTAGATTTGAGATGAAAAAAGCGGTTTCAGATTCCCCCCTCCTTTATGCCATGGCCACCCTAGATTTCTCGGAAGAGCCTGCTTTTGAAACGTGATTGGACCAAGCGCCATTCTGGCTCTTGGGCAACACAAAGAGAATGAAACTGCACTGTGAAAGATGAAATTCAAGAGTCCGCTCTTTTTATCTGGCTGCCACAGAAGCTCGTATTTGCATAGCATTTGCAAAGTTGAATTTAAATTAGGTTGTATTATTTGCCAACCACGTCTGCTGGGCTCATCTGGAAGCGCCCACTGCCAATTCAATTGTGGAGCCCCAGGCCAGCTCATTCTAAACCGCAGTTGAGCTGGAAATTGGCCCATTCGCAACACTTTTACAAGCTACACAAGCTCGGGTTTGAAGCCTGGAGTAAGTAATGCACGCTGGTGTGGACATAGGACACTTGCCATTGCGATTGGTGCAGTTTTCGCAGGTTTAGCTGTGCCACCAATTGGGAATGGCCTGTGGATGTCCTTTCTGGAATAGAACCACTAAGCAGATTCTTTGCTTATGTTTTACTATCGTAAGGAGCTTGAGAATTCCATGGCACGACTCTTTTATGTGTATTTTGATAGGAGATCTAACCCTGATCGCGCCAATGGCTTCTTCATCATGATGTTGGGGTACTGAAAATCATGGTCTTGAATGAGTTTTTCTGATATTCTGATAAGGATGTGTAAAAGTCTGGGAAAACCAAAAAAAAAGTGATTTGTCAAAATTTGTACCAACCTGGGAACGTTTTTTTACGAGTTTTGCAGCTTGATTTTTTGAAGTAACAAGGGCTGCGGAGTCGGAGTCGAGACCATTTTTGGGTGGTGTCGGAGTCGCTAAAAATGCACCGACTCCGCGACTCCGACTTTAGTTGATATGGTTAGGTCTTCACACTCTTTCCCAATTATGAAAGTTGTAATATGACCATGTTGTTGGGTGCACTACTAGACCCTCCCTTAAAAAAGTTAAAAATTTTCTACCCCAATACATTAGCTTTACAGTAGTTAAGGAAACTTGCACAAATGTTGCAGTGGAGTTCTGAAATACAACTGCACTTAACTATGGCAAATATTCAACACTTTGGTCCCAATTAAATGCTTTATTAAATTATCATAATCATAACTGCTAAATTTAACTTCCACCATTTACATATAAAATAAGTCGCTAGCCATCAAATGTCCAAATATCACTTTCGCATTGAATGTTGGATTTTTGGCATTTATTTTTCAATAAATAAATGGAAAATGTTAAAAATTAAGATAACATTCCATAGTAAACGACACATTCAGGATGGTGGAAAATATATTTGACTTATAATAATTTATTAAAGAATTACATAAAAAGAATTTTTCCTGGTATGCAATTACGCCTACTCAGGTACATGTAACTGTTTAACTTAACTAAACTGCAGTTGTAGTATTTAAATAGTTTTATTGTGAAATGAAGTTGCATTGTGCTTTGTAAAATAGCTGCAGTTTGGTATTGCATCGAGCTCCGAAATTGCAATACTGCACTTTACTGCGTTATGTGATTAGGTTTCCCAGAAATCCTCTAACATGTTAAGTGTAAGTTACCAATTAAGAGACAGCATCTTTATGTATTAATTAACAGAGGCTCCTCAACATGCATGTTTTAAGTTTTTATAGCCTCCTACATGTAGTTAGGGGACGTCCAAGTATTATTTCATCACTTTGGGGGAGGGGGTTGGCCAAATAATGACGAATGTTGAAAGGGGGAGGATCCAGCCAAATGAGTCGGAGTCGGAGTGGGAGTCGAAATCGGAGTCGAAGTTTTGACGATCCGACTCCGCAGCCCTGGAAGTAACTATGTGGTGTAATATTTGTTTTCAATTCAGAGAAGGCTTCTTTTGTATTCTTTTGAGGATGTCTAAAAGTCTGGAAACTTTCAAAGATTTACAAAGTTGTTAATGGCGGGGTGAAAAGGACCCCCAGGGTGGCATCATCGGGTTACTGCAACTAAAACTTTACAACGGAGTTATAATTTAAAAAATAAATAATTGATGAGTGTAGAACGTCACCATGTGCCATTTAGGAAACTAAATAAAAGGTTGTAAAATGTTCTAAGATGTCACAAAATTTCCTCCCAACGTACCCAGGCGTTTTCATGGCCTGCAATTAAGAGTATAAGAAAGCGAAAAAACTAAGAAGCAGATTTCGAGGGTTCTGCCAAGTGTTACGTTATGCATTTATAATTAAATCATGATTATCGTCATCTTCCAAACAGTAAACGTGAATGCATGGCTGCATCGCAAAGATATAATTTTTTTCTGCTAACCCCGAACGTAAATCCACTAATTCCCCGTATGCAGTATGACATCTGAATATTATTGAAGGTACCTATAAGGAAAAAACGTCTAGACTCATTGATTTTTGAAAGGCACAGCATCTTTGAAGATTCTGCCAAGAGCTGCTTAACTTGTGTTTTGAAAAAGCATAACTTTTTAGGTGCTCTCGGCTGTGTTCATAAAAAATGCCTGCGGAATAGGGCGACTGAATGCACAGTGCGTAACGTTGATATTTGAACACCTAAGTGGACGGAAAGGGAAGAGTATTGTGGAGAATAGTCAAGAACTATAGAAACGAAATTGTGGATGGCGAATTAGATTATAAGGCAAGACGTGCTACTCGTGTGCCTATCACGCTACAGGGTGCACAAGCTTGAACGCTCCAGTTTTATTGAAAAACATTGCTTGTAATTTATTAAATGTGAAGCACGTATGGCGTTGTGGAGACTGCATACAACATCACACAATTTTGAATTTCAAACGCATTGCCTTAAGCATGTTTACGCAATGCGGACGTTAGATGGCATTTCTCAAAGCAACACACAAGTATGACAACCACTTTAAAACCATTTTTAAAAATATAATTGTAATACAATGAATGTTGCAACATTTGTATATAAATTTTTATTGCAAATCTATACAATTGCACGGTGCAAACATGCATATATCTTAGCCATTTTAAAAACATTTATTAAATTTTAATTGTAATACACTGTATATACCATAATTTGGAAACCCATATTTAACGCAAATCTATACAATTGCACAATGCATATACATGTACATGTGTGACAACCATTTTAAAACCATTTATTAAATTTTAATTGTGATACACTGTATATTGCATCATTTAGATATACTGTACATTTTTTAATGAAATACTGTATGTGCAATGCCTTGCAACAGGAACATTCCTTTGATTATTCATGTACTGTAGTTTACAAGAACGAATCATAAATGGAAAATTGATCAGTTTTGTAATCTTTCACGACAGCTAGCTTATGCTGATGCAGGTTGATCTTGCCTAAATAGATCGAAAATCGTTTTGCAATCTTTCATAACATGACGCATCAGAGCTCTGGGATTCTCGATTTTGATAACATCAATGATGTTTCAAGTTTTCATCTTGAAAAAACAAAATAAAAATTCGTGATGTCAGCGTCTGACATGTGATAAGGATCCCTCATTGACTTCCCTAGCTGAGTTAGCTTTTCAATCTTACATGAAGGATAGAAAATGTTCTGCAGTCATTTTAATGTGCAATAGAATATCGACAATTTCTGATGCAGATATTATTAATATAACGTTTGACGTGATTTTTATCGTAATTCATGTACACTCTATATGATCATGCAGGCTGTCGATAAGTCATATCACATCGATAGTGACACGGCCATCAAATAAGAAAATTTGCATTTTTTTCGGATTATACTGACTCAAGGCCAGTGAATTGCTCTCGTTAAAACCATTTTATGATCAATTTTACATTCATGCGCAGGCACCCTTGCATCTTTATAGTCGCATTAGTTAGGGTTGACGCAATGATCTAATCATCCTATCAGTTTAGACAAGTTTATGCCCTCTGTGATTCGTGTTGATAATTCACCCTGTAAGTCAAAGAGAACCAATAAAAGTAATGAACTTCGTCGACTCTGCCATCGTTAAACACTCACACTGGAAAACTCGCCAGAAAAAGTGTCATAGATTTGAAATCATTTTTTTCTAATTTAGCTAAAGTGCACTCAGTATGTCTGTACCCCTTGGCTCTTGTTGTGAATCGACATATGCATACTAATTTTTCTAAGCTTATTTTCGCATTGTCGTGATATTTGCAATTAGCATGGAAACAGGTTTACAAAGTTACAGAAGATAATTTAATATTCATAATGTACTTGCATGAATTCTTAAGTGAATTCCATGAACGGATATATCTGCTTCTCACACGATTTTTATGTAAAATAACGAGATAGTGCAGGATAGCACAAATTTGATAGATTTGTACTTTGCACAGGGTTCCCCACAGAACCGAGGACTCCTGGAAAACTAGGAAAGTCAAGGGATTTCCTAACTTTGCGCAATTGAAAGAAAACTCCAATTTAGAAGATTGGTTCCTTCTATTAGGTTTCATCATGAAAATATCCAAATTTGCCAAATTAAAATAAATTTATAGCATGTCAGTGTTCCGAATGAAAAATACGAATTAAGAAATTTGCATTAATACTTTGATGTTTTGTGAATTCCTTTATTATACAAATTCAATAATTATCGTCCTCGTTGATGGTCATATTGCTACATTATTTAAACTATAGGGCAGGTTCTTTTTACTTTATATCGATCGATTGTAAAACAAGGGACAGGAGAAATTAAACATTTAACATGGGAAACCTGGGAAAAGTCAGGGAATTTTATGCTACTGAAGCTGTGATTACTATTTTACTGTAGTTACTATTCCCTGTTTGCACCGAATGTGATATTTTCTAGTCTGCTATATTCTAAATTACAAACTTGGCTGTTTCCAGTATGGAAATAACGCGGTCCTCCTAAGTCTATAAAAGTCTAACTAGCCCCAAGCGAAGAGTTATCGAAACAGCAAAATGGGCACATCACAAAATGATATGACAAATCACAAAATCATATGGCAAATCACAAAATGATATGACATATCACAAAACGATATGAAACACGACAAAACGATATGAAACACGACAAAACGATATGAAACATGACAAATGGATATGGCACATCACAAAAAGGTATGACGCACTACAAAACGTTATGGCACGTCACAAAATACCAAAAATTCCTTCATAAGTTAGCGCCCATTTAGATGGTGCTGATAATTTTTAGGGTTGCACTACACCTTCCATTAGCTACATTGTTAGTGCCTGTACTTTGGTGAGCCCCAAAGGTTGTGTACAGGATATCTTCCAAGCAATGCCTAACGACTGTGACTGGGTTTTCTGCTAGGCACCCGGCCATTAACCCGAATGCAATGGAAAAATAGACGTATTTTCGGATTTTCTTGCCCAACGATGTCTTTTTTCACTAAGGCGTCTTTGGCACCAATTCCATTTCCATTTGCGCTCGTAAGCTGACGTCTTGCCCTAAATTGGACGCCGTCTGATCTCTCCGAAGGGGGGAAATAGCCGAAAGTCATCAGTAGGTCGTTCCTTGATTCAGTAATGAAAGATTAGGAAGTTGTTGATTCGATAAGGAGCGACCAGTGACGTAGGCCATTTCTCCCCAACCCCATCGGATTCCGGCAAACCCAAACCTACAGTATACTTGTCAAGACGACCACAATGCATCGCCAGAAGCTGCAGTCTTTACTTCTGCCTTAATGCATGATGGGATTTTCCCCCTTCGCCAAACGTCCCCTCACTCACATCCACTTTGCTGGCTGATGCCAAAGTGGATCCTTCGCCTACCATCTTGGAGCAATCTTTAAGTGTTAAGGCGCCAGAAAGAAAATTGAGAAGCAAATGGGCAGCGTTAAAGACAAATTTATTCACGTTAAGAGCTCCATTCATTTGGATATGGAAGAGTTAAGAATGCTAGGCGCTGTACTTTATTGCCCAACTTGCGCTGCTAGATTAATTCCGACATGACAGAAAATAGGACATCCCCCTCATCATGCCCTGTGATTCTACGCACTGCTGGATAATTTGCCAGTGTTTTGATTCCACTCAGCCGTTTCCGGGTTTGAAAATGTCATGGATTGGGGAGACTCTATTCGCTGACATGTACGTGTAGTGCCCTGGTCACCATGCTTCCAGGCTAAAAATAAATGACACAGTTTTAAACAGAGTGAACGACATCTCTCTGACAATGCAATTCGAAGATAAGATGCCACCCATGCTAAAACTACTGCACGTATTTACATGTACATACAGACTCGATTTGAATTGAACTGGACAAAGGGACACTAAGTACTTATCGACAGTTTAGGTCTTGAATTGCTGATATTGTTGGGCATGTGTCCTGACGATGCGACGAAATGTCAGGTTTCTTGTTGATGGAAAGTAACTACATTTATGCATGGTATGTGTAGTACATAAATATACATGTAGGTGTATCTGAGTAATAGCTTGCGAAGGCTTGGATCTGAAAATGAATATTGATCTTTCAAGATGATGGTTTTCAACACACTGAAGGATTGTACCAACAGTTTAACTTAAAACTGAAACAAGTATTATTTTCTTATTTAGTAAAATCAGTTAATTTCGCTGACATTCTTATTGATGGAAATTAATATGCATGGTGGTACATACTACGAGTACGTGCATTTAAAGATATCTGATAATCTGAGTAACTACAATCGTATTAGTAGTTTGCGAACTTAAGATTCTGAAAATGAATTTTGTGCTTTCAAGATGGTGGATTTTAAACCTAAGGGTTAGCCAGGTGTCGCATAATTTAGTAGAATAAGTAAATTTCGCCAAGAATTTATCCAACCTGAATGTTATTTTAAGTTTAACGATTTATAGTTGTTCTGTTGCATGTCCAGGGTTTGAAACTAAACTTTTTTGCTGTCAAAAATAATTAAAACATTAAGCAGCTACAGGAATAAAACTAAAAGAATTTTGAATTATATTTGAAAACAGTATTTCCTGGCTTTGCTTAAAAGTATGAGGGCAATCCGCCTTATATTTATATTCTTGAACAGCTTGGTTGAAGAATATAATTATTAATGATTATTTAATTTTATCCCTCCTCCCTTACAAACAATGCATGTTTAACAAAACCTAAGTAGGTTAGTAAAAAAATGATAAATAATTAAATATTGGGGGAACCCATATTGAGCAAATAGCAGATGGTAGTACCCTTCCTATATTTCTTCTACTTGCAATGTAGGCTTTACTGACTCTGCATTTCTGCCTTAAATACGAATATATAATAAAATGTTATTCACTGTTCATGTTCAGGCTGCTTGGCGTTATTTTTTCTAATTTACGATAGTAATTTTCATTTTTAACTCGGTTGTGTTATTTTATAGCCCATCTTTAGAGCTAAACTGCATGCAGCAACATATCCAGCCATGCAATAAATTACATCTCTTTGGAATTGTTACCGATCAAAGAACGGCTGAAGTTATAATGTCGAAATTGAAAATTGATTAAATTGTCGTGTAGAGCTATATGTTTTGAAGCAGAGCAAAACTATGTTTTTTATAGGCTTAACGATGTATTCCGTTGTTGGGGAAATAAAAGGCATAGATTTACACCGTATTGCGATTTATTATGGCGCATATTGGAGAAATCAAAATGAAGTCAAAAAGATAAGCGCTGTGTCTCTCTGTTCCTATGCAAGAAATTTCCCTTTGTTGGATTTGTATGCGATGCATAATAAAGAGAATGGAACAAACGTGGAACTGTTTTAAATTACTAAAAAGTAACGTTAAGGAAGAAGATAAGGATGCTTCTAAAACAGAATGCATAAATCAGTCATTATAATTCACAAAAGGACTGATTACTGCCAATAGAGGAGCTGGTAGATTAAATGTCTCTTTTAAATTTAGTGATATTTGGCAAGAGGTTTTGTATTTTTTGAAAACAACACGACTGTAGTTGTCCTAACTGATGCTTCTCATAGACAATGTCACTGTACAAACTACAGGCGGCGCTAGTATAGCCGTCGAAATGCCCTTTTGTTTCTTGTTTCCTCATTGCTGTCTGACTCCATGCCCTCGGGTTTTCTTCTTTTCAACTTCCATGTACATGTATGTAATATGACATCTCATTAAAGTCAATTGCTTCCATAAGCTTTTGATGAGCATCAAGGAATTGGGCATTAAGCGCTGTAAACGTATTTCTTTGAAGCTGGATTATTTAACGTTCTTTTAGTAAACAATACGCAATAAATTGCCTTCTTGACTTTTAAGAGCCCTTTTCATAATTGTTCTTCCCTATAGCTTTCTTACTGCTCGTCTAATAACTCTTTCCCATTATTAAAACTATATAGAGAGCTGGTGGAATTCTGCAGTCTGAGCAGCATTGAGCAATGTCCACTTCAGTTGTTTTCACTCATGTTTATCTAATTTAGTTTATTTAGCAGTCACATTCCTTTTATCATTATTGATGTTTTCATTTATCGAAACAGTATCAACAATATTGAAAATGTTCAACTTCTTGAATGACAATTGAAAGAATGAGCCAGGCATCAATATAGGCATCGGTATATCAATAAAATTGTCAACATCAATAGAGCAATTGCATTTATGCCAAAAATATTATTTTCATCAATAATTCGGGATTATACCATATGATCCTTGCTGATATCTAATGCGATTGCTAAGCTCTAATTCTACACTTTCGAAATTGCGATTGCAACAAAAATCGTGGATTTCAAAATTTGTATAATATAAATTTACTTCAATTATGGAAATACCTGTAATTTAAAGGTTCAGCTGCATTAATGTTTTGCTAGTACCCATGAAGGAACCCAATTTTATAATTGATTATAAATGTCCAAATATAGGTTTTCCCCCAGACCTGGAAAACTTGACCATGTCAGGGATATTGAAACGGTCTTAGGGAAAATTGACTTAATTTTAAACAGTCAGGAAAATTTAGCAAATCATTAACAAAATTTGCATAGCTAGTTATTGATTAGAACAAAAATCAAGAGGTGGCAAGGAAATCTGTAAAAGAAATTAAGAAAACTAATGTTGATATTCGTGTATAATAACCAATAAATATAGCATTCCTTACGTTTGCATGCCATATGTTTGCATTTTAAATGGCGCGGGTGGTCAGGAAAGTTTGTTTTAAAATCCTGGAATTGTCAGCGAAGTTAAAAATATCATCTCTGGGGAACCCTGAAATATATTTACGTTGATTAATAAAGTCCTACAATAAAGAATAATCCCGTTTGTATCTATGGCTACAGATATCGCGCTATTCCTTGATGCCATTTCTTGATGCTGTGCCTTTCACAAACACCAGCATTATTGGATAAAGTAATATCTGCGGCTGCCATAACATTTCCTTGCTCACAATGCATTACAAGCGAATAAAAATGAGAGTCGAGCTAAGTATAGCTTTCTGGAAAATATCAAAGAATTGAACAAATTGGTTTTTGTATTTGTGCTCCCAAGAAGGTCCAATGGGAAATCAAGTACTCCGAATTTGAGGCATATCGACGGAATGTAGCCATTCATTTAGATTGATGCTTTACGAGTAATATTCCGTGAAGTGGGCTCTAATAATTCAGATTTGAAAAAAAAAACCAGCCAGACAAGGACATTATTGCTAAATATGTGTACGCAACATTGCTTACGTGACACAAGATGAAGTATTACAAGCGCGGGGCTGAAGTTGCTATCAGTGGTCTCTGGTGAGGGGATGGCAGATGTCAGCATACAGCCATTCTCTATGGGCACGCAATATACACGTATTACGATGACAGTGTCGGCTGACATAGTGTCCTTTAGCGTTTGAGCCACGCGACAAATGAGCCCCACCATCAGACCCAGATACAAGCTGAGATTTATAACCAGGGGCGTTTACATGGAGCACACTGAGACTTCATTTCGAGATTTCTCTGCGGAATAACAAATCCTACTATTGATGAGCTTCAGACGATGGCTACACATCTTTCGTAATAACTGATGAGGGACATTTAAGGAACCTGAAACAGGTAGCGAGACTTAAAATAGTGCCTATGTCGCCCTGAACTGAAAAGTTTTAGCAGCTATTGAGCTGTTTGCTTTAAATCTTAGTCGTGGACCATTCTGTTGTGGTAAGGAATTAAGGCCCTGGTGATTGATCGCGGGGGATTTGTATTGTCTCCTGGATTTCCAAATGAAAATGAATTGGGATTTCAACGGCAATTCATTTTCACCATTTTTTTTCTTGACGGGCAAATATGTTCCTCTGCAAATCCGAAATAAAGTTGGGGTGAACTTCAACGCACGAAAGCCAGAAAAGTTGTGTTTATAACATTTTTAACATACAAATAATTTTGCTTGGTGGGTTATTCGAACTCCTAAAGGCGAATGGTACCTGGGAGAATATTTGTCTTAAATACAATGCAGTTTGTTTTCTTTTGTGTTCGTCGACATTTGTTAATTCCAAAAATGGCGTTATCGTACGTTGTCTTTTAATGATAGAAGAGTACGCGAAAAATGATTAGATAATGCAGTCTCTGAATTATTCGCGATAAGTGCTTTGCAAGTACTTTAAATAATAAGCGCCATGGGTATGCTTCATCTTGTGAGAGCGTTGTCATGGTGTATTATTTCCTCAGTAGTAATATAAGGTCCCCACTTTCAATGGTTGTGGTGTTTGTTGATGGGCGGCCATGATATGTAGCAGAAAACACATACTGTATGCAGGGGTGGTTGACTGATAAAAATTACTGCTCATATCTAAACCCAGAAAACCTACCTTTGACTCTTTCACCTTTAGGCTTTAGCTTTTAAATTTCTGATAGTCTCTTTTTCATCTGGCATAACAAAGTCATTAATGGTGACTAAAATCATTTTGGTCTCATTCTGGGGGTGCCGCTGGTTCGACACTCAAATCGTCCATTCTGACATTGGTTTTGGTGGTTTCCAAAGCTGCTTTGGGGCAAATGCAATGACAGCTCCTCTCAAAATCTGCCATAACTATGTACATCCCATGCTCAATTTCAATCTTGCTGTCTCTTGCTTTCCCCTTCCTCGACGTGCATGTCGCCTGGGGTCATTTGAATCGTTCAATAACCTTCAATAAACAAACTTACTAATACCAGAATAACGTTATTGATTTTTGGAGATTCGGTGCTTTCACTCGCACTGAAACCTACCATTGCAAAATACACATTAGTCAGCTGTTATTCCAGTGCAATGACCCACGCCCCTCGCAAAATGGCAAAAAATGTAATTTATTAGAACACCATATGGATTAACTACATACTGTAAGGAATTTTGTGATATTTGGGATTCTATGGAAAATCCTCTAGCAGTTGCAATTGATCTTGACGTCTGAGGTACAGTGTGGGCCTTGTCGTATAACAGTGCCTTGCTGAATTGAATGGTTAACAGATTTTTATTCAATTTCATGGACTTTGAAATCAGACACGGTGGCATCAGTGCTTGTGTGGTAGTCAGTTAGGCACTTCAAAATTAATTGTCCTTGGCTGTTCAGAATGTCAACAACCGCTTTGTAGTTCGCCTGCTTTGTCGCTGAATGCCAAAAGAGTGATAAATATAGTCCGGAACTTCTTTTCACTGGCACAATTTTTAAACAAGATGAAAAAAAATATTCCACAGAGGTTCAATTCAGGGTATCTCGCAGCTGCCTTGCCTCGCATTGCAACCATCATTTGTCAGAGGAACAGCAGCGAACAAACAGGCGACAAGAGCACCAAAGCGCATTTCCCCATCCAACGTTTAAATGCTTTAAAAATCAATGAAGGAATCAGGAAATTGCAAATTTGCAAACAGCTATAAAGCTTTTCATTAATCATTCCTGTTTCAATTATTTTATTTCTTCAGTCCCTACCAAAGATGCCACGAAGTGAACGCATTTCCAACCCAAGAACATTTTCAGTTTTTTATGGTGGTAAAGAAGGTAGACAAATGCAGTGTGCAGTTTTCATTCTTCTGGTTAATTTAAGGCAGGGAAGAACTCACTCCATCTGACAAGATTGCGTGATACACTAACTTAATTGTAAGAATGAAAAGCCAAAAAATATTTGTCTGTGAGTTGGCACAAAAACGCCAACTGGCAGTTGATAAGCTGTGCTAGGAACTTGTGACATCTTTGACATCAATTGTACATGTACACATACAGTATTGGGTGCATTTTCATTTTCAGTATCATTTGATACTTGACAATGTTCAGCTTTCTGATCTATGTGAAATTGCATCACGATATGTTTTCGAATAACAAGCGAATTCTTGAATGGATTGCATGAGTTCCCAGAGCAATTTAAATGCAGAAGCAAATCATACGATGTATGGAAGTTTATGCAATTAAGGCTTTTATCTTCTCTTGATGATACATGTACATGTAATTATTGACGTTCGTCTTTAAAATACATTTTTCCAGACATGACTTGTTCAATAACGGGCCTTCAGGGGGAAATCTAGATAGGTCGTTATATTTAGGTAGATGAAACTTTAATGTGTTTCCTTTTAATTAATATAAAGTAATGATTTTTGGTAATTAAAATGTATGTGTGCGTTGGCGGCCAATATCGTGTCGCCCTAGGACCTAAGTGTAGTCAGTTAATGTTATACATGTGTATTGTTAAACTAAAGTATACATAAGATTTTATTCTCTTCCGCTTAGATCAAAGGTTATTTAGATGCAACATTTAAGGTTTACGTGACTGTCTGGGATGAAGAAGCAGTGAGTCAGTTTATCATTATGGGTGGCCCTTTCATATTTACACTAGTTTTTACAGAAAGTTTCCTAATAACTTTACCCTCTTTATTACTGCCATGTGTTATTAAATGGACGTTAACGTTATTTTTGAAAGGTATTAAGCGCTTTCGGGATACACTAACCTATAATTATCATTAAACCATTGGTTCCAACTGACCTGGAAAACATGGAATTGTCAGGGAAGTTGGAACAACATGGAAAAGTCAGGAAAAAGTCGGATCAATTTGTATCAGCTATAATGCCAGCTTAAAATTGTCATAACCTCAAATAATGAATTCCATTCGTTTGTGATGCTGCTCAAGAAGGCGTATCTAGTCACAGTTGTGAGATTAAATGAGATTGCTGATTTGAGAAAAAGCATTACAAATTTTCAACTTGTTGAAGTAATAAATAAAAAGTATCGGTAATCGGCAAATTTTGATTCAGTTTTTTCACTACACAATTTTTGGTAAAGTCAGGGGAATTTTTTACAAAAACTTGAAAAAGTCAGGGAAGTTAAGAATCTAATTTGAGTGGGAACCCTGTCAAACGCTTTCAGGGTACACTATGACATATTATTAGCATTAACCATTGCACAAATCATCACAATACCTGTAACAAATACTCAGTAGGCTATAACAATCTGACTTGAAATTGGTTACTCGTCATTGATTATGAAAAAAATGGTAACTTCATTTGTATTGAAATTAATTTTGTACAAAACTCTGTGCATTGAAACTTTTTTGCTAACACTTGCATGAAATCGACAATAGTGAAAAGTAAATCGCGATAAAATTATTCTTAAAAACCGGATTCATGGCTATGTACTACTGCCTGAAATGCATGTCAGAATCGTCCAAGGCACCAGTAGTACATCTTCGTGTTGTTTTGGTGACAGTCCTATTTACGAAATGTCACTTTTTGTCACATACTCTCTTGCGAGAAATTATGCTTCGCTATAACTTAGGTTACTTTGTTTTTCTTATTTATAAACTCGTTTCTTTCCGCAGCGTCGCTGCCAGCTACGTTTTTGTTTTAAAGAAAAACATCTTTAAAATTGGGTTTTACTTCGTGTAAATCAGTTTTGCCCTACGCGGTGACAAGGAACCAATCAATAAAACCTTCTTTTCTATCCAAGAGATCGAAAAGAAGAGAGAAGATTTTTGCTGAAAACCTCGTAATTCCCATATACAATTTTTTTTTCACGAATGCACCGCCGATTCTGTTTGCGCAGTTTGGAAAAAATGAAAAAAATTGTCTGCCTGAACTGTTAAAGAAACTAGTAAAGTACCTTTTGAACGTGTTTCTTTTTTATATTTTTACTCGAAATCATCTTTATATGGCAGCGTTTTTTTCCAATATGAGGGATTATTGCACAGTTGAGGTTTCTATGGATAACATCATGAATAAAAGTGATATTTCCGGATCGTTGTCTGCCTAGCAATTTTCCGTTTTTTAGAGAGAGAAATGGCGACGATTTTAGGCACCCACTTATTTAAAATATGGGTTTGCATTGCCAGTTCGCAGATTGAATACGAAAATGCCACGTATTGTGGATCGAACTAAGCAACCAATAACAAATCTTGTGCTACCCGGGAGTTTTCAAGGGGGAACGATTTATGAGCTGCAAATTCAAGCCATACTTGAGATTGATATTGACTTCAACTACATGAGCGAGGTTATTGAAATGCGGGTATTAGTAGTATTTTTTAGCTGTATAAAATTAAAAATAAACACATATTTATTTAAAAATATTATCTAGGATAGTAATTATATTTATTAATTCCCACTAACATGTAAGCTTTACAGTTGGGCCTGTATTATACTGTATATTCTACAGGTTGATCATAAAGTCCTTCCCTCAGTGCAAAAATAATTTGTAGAACTTGTTAAGAGTTAGAAGAAAAGATTTTGAAAAAGGTAAATTACTCGAACATTTACTATTTCAGGTATTTGGTTCACAGGGATTATCAGCAGGCGGCGCTGCTGGAAAAAAGCTCAGTGAAAAAATCTCCCTTATTTCCAAATTAATTTTTAAATAGAATTTGTTTTAAATAAATTTCTATCAAAGGATAAAGACTTTATGATCAACCTGTACAGTGTATCACACCATAGACTGCTGAAAGCAAGCAACCATTGCCAGCTTCAATGCACTTAGTGATTGCCGAACTACAGGGAAAAATATATTCATGTTTTAAAACGATGTTTAAAAAACGTCTGAATTTCTATTTGGTCTACATTCGAGATCCTAACTGGCACCGAAGAATTTTATTGGGTGACAATGGAGCCTATTTTCCCAAAAACGACGCTTTTCAAACGGTTGAGCGACTTCGGTTATCAAAATCTGTCACATTGCCTCGACGTATAATCTGGCAAGATATGGATTTTAACATCCATGGCATATTGGTACATTTGAAGAAAAAAATTCAATCGCTAAATTTACTGGCTATCGAAGAACGTGTGGCTGTGGTTTGATTTCGATATCCTGCATACGCGTCAACTCCATTTATTCATTTATTTTTTTCTGAAAAATAAAATCCGACGTGTGCACAAAATGCCACAGTCAATGATCCATTCATGCGTGACGCATTGATTTTTATCCTCTTCTCAGCAACCATCAGTTTTGGAGACAGTGTTTAACCATTTCTTTTACACAGATAATTCGTCTTTAGAATAATTGTATCCTAATGCATTAGTAACGTTAGCCAGTTTAGCCCAGTGATCATGCTTTGGAGATGCAGCTGATTTGGTGAACTTTTCGATTTATTAAATGCCAAATTTAGGAATTTGTGACACATTTTTGCTGGATTTTTTTTTCTAAATATGCGGGTTGAGGTGGTCAGTCTGACTCCCGGATGGTCGGGCTACGCCGCTATTGAACTGTAAATCGATTTTTGACTCCAGAAATCGATTATTTTGAATGGGAATGTACACTTGGCTACGTTTTCAAATGCATTTCCCAATGATAGCACTATGCAAGTCTATGGCAAGTACGTGCGTGAATTGCAAAGTAGACAAAGGTTTTTTTCGCTTTTAGTTGGGTTGTTCGATAAATCATCCATAACGCGTTTACAAGACTAGGAAATGTGTTCAGTTAATTAACAATGCTGTTTTTTTTTCTTTTAGGTAAGTGTTCAAGTTTTTGAAATCCTAAAAATATCATCAAACTAAATAAATGTGGTAAGTGAAATATTGATTACTGTATCGTCTCCCTACAGTACATGTAGTGGTAAAACGCGAAAAAAAGAGAAAAAAATAAAAGAAAATACATAAGTTATTGGAAAGGCCTTTTTAGCTTCAGTAATCATGAAATAAGACTCACTTTGAACGACAGTTTAATTAAATGCGACCATAGACTTTTAACGATTCCAAAACCCTTCAAAAATGTATGGACATCTCAATTGTGATCGGTAGTTGTAGAACAGTAGACTCTTTTGTGACGATCAAGTATATTACAAGCTGTATTAATACATAGCAAAGTTGCACGACGTTTCGGAGAGTTAACTCCTTCTTCAGATGCGACTAAAATTAATTTTTAGAATACAGCCCGCCTAATTTCCCCCACTGGACGCAATAACACCATTCCTTCTAGCGCCAAAAATTCAACGTTGCTACAGCGCCCCCTATTACCACATCCCTGTTTTAATACAATGTTCGTAATAATGTTTCACGACGTGTTGTCTTCCTTCAACGTTTCTCAAACCCTGGTTGTTACCGAAATGTCACCAATGATGTCAATTTACAATAATGGCATGATATTTTGATCTGTTTATACATTTTCAGTTCTTTGCTTCTAATCTATAATTATCCTGTATTCTAAAATTAATGTTAGTCCCACCTGAAGAAGGAGTTAACTCCAAAACGTCGTGAAACTTTCTTATGAATTAATAAAGCTTGTAATCTACTTGATCGTGACAAAAGTCTACTGCCCTTCAAAAATATTTTAAAATTTTCTTCAACACATCTCCTGATTTGAATTTTGATTTTTGCTGCTATGTGCACTATCTCTCGAATTTCTGGTTGAGATGTGATCACATTTCATTAAAAATTAGGATACGATATGACATTGCTGGCAAATGATGACGAATATGAACTTGATCTATTTAAAAATTATGATTTTTCATAATGTGGATGAACCACTACTAGGCTTTTAATTCCGCTTTCGTTCCCTAGAGAAAATGTACATGTTTACTGCATATCTTTATGGAAGTTAAATCTGAGCTTCAGGTTGTTTATGTTGATATGTCCTTCGGATATGAATGCACTCAAAATGAGGGCTCCGAGAAATTGTACGTAAGCTGAATTTTCTTGAAGGAAATTATTATTTACCAATGATGGAGTGGGTGGTAATAACGTTTCCCTGGCGGCGAGATAAAAGAAAGGTTGTTAGCTAGATATGGAAAAATACGGTCGGCAGGAGCCCCTTAAACAAATTCTCATAATTTCTATAAATACATGTATACAGTCGAAAAAATGGCGGCCAACTGCTCTATCATCAAGCTACTGTCATAATTTCCGGTTTTCCGCAGCTCATTATCCAAATGATTTTCAAAAGGTTTGAAAACCCCAAAGTGCTTCTCGATGTTGATTCACGAGTATTTAGATTTCTGGATCTGAAATCGATAAGCTTTAATTGCTAGGTAATCTCGTTTGTTTACCGAAAATATTGCGATTGAATAAAGCATGCAGAATTAAGCTATGGATGCTCGCATTTTAATAACGCTAATACTTCAGCTTCATATCAGCTGGATTATAATACAACCTTGGAAATTAGGGCAGACAAATTATATTCAAAAATGCAGTGTGATCATGAAGCCTACCTTCATTACAAAAAATAGGGTTCCCAGACCTGAAAAATATGGAATTGTCAGGGAAATTGGAAACGTCTGGAAAAGTCAGGGAAATTCAACAAATGAGTAATGCATTTTAAATTGCTACACTGTAGTTAATAGTTCACATAAAAATCAAGAGATGAAAAACAAGTGTGTTGAGAAAAATAATGCAATTTTCAATTTAAAGAACTAATCTAAATTTTTCTGTTTCCTAACGAAATTGTTTGTTCTACCTATTGTTTATTATTAAGCAATAAATGTGGCTATTCCTTACATCGGCAAGCGCCATATTTTTGCATTTTCTGTGGTAAGGGTGGTCGAAAACATTGTTGTTAAACCTGGAATAGTCAGGTAAAGTCAGTGATGTCGAAAATGTCAACTCTGAAAAATTAATTTAAAAAAAATATAGTTGCAAGGAACAAATTTGGGAAAAGGGTAAAACACTGGGGACTTTTGTTTACTGGTAAATGATAACCGTGGTACAACCGATACTATTTCCCGAAGCAATTTAGCTGCACAAACTTCCTACCCTGTAACTTATCCAATCGTTCAATTGCTACAGAAGGGTATAATGATTGACACCATATCCGCTTTAAAATGTGTGGCATGCTTTTGTAAAAAAAATAATGGAAAGTATGAATTTTATAGTCTCCGTCCATTTTAATACGCCATTATGCATACGGATCGATGGTAACTGCAACGCTTCTAACACAATCTTGCAGTGGGCTCGCACGATGTTTGATTTGAGAAGGGTTTTTATAGCGTGGTTATAACTTCTTGGAGACAGTTTTATGTCTGTTTGCTTCGGTTTACAAGAGCTGTAAAAATACTATTCGAATGTTTAGTAGGCTTTCAAGAAACCTTACTCCGTATTTTCCAAATAAAATGGTTATTACTTGTTTTTCCACTGGGCTAAGCTAAGCTGAGTACATTTCATGCAGTGCCAAACGTCCCTTTTATCTGGCAATTGAGAAGTGTTAGTAATGATTGAGGTTACTTGCGAAAATTCAAATATACATTCACATATGCAAAGTTCTTGTTTCCTCGCTTGTTGCCCAGGTTTATGGCGGCAACAACCTTTGAAACGAAACGACAATTGGTGCATACATCGTGCCTCATAGACCATCCCTTTACTGCTGAAAAAAACTACGTAGTTTTGGCGACACTATTATTTTTGCTACGAGCGAATGACGAGGCTTACTGTAACCAACTTTGAATCTTAGGGTGCTTTCGTAAAGACGCAATACGTGGTAAATCCTTGTCGTGTTTAACCCAACGTTTTTATTCACATCCGCATAAAATAGAATGTGAAATATGTCAACATCGCTTGCACTCAGTGTTAAAAATCTGGAATTTAAAAAAAATATTTTTAATGGTTACAGAAAATTTGGTATGCAAACTGCCACCTCAAGTGCCACAGCACTCACTTGACTTTTCAAGACAAAATCGTGCGCTTTGTATGGTTTCGGTAGAGTGCTTTTGCAAAATTGATGTTTTCAATCCTCTCAATGAAATTAATAATTCGGCGTGAATATTTTTAAGAATTTATCATGGCCTATCGCTGCACTTCGAACACTGGCACGTAAATGTAGATGTGAAATTTGCATTTTTCATACCTAGTGTCGAAATCAGGCTTCGAGTAAAAGCAAAGAAAGTGCGAAAAATCAATTTTTCTGGCATACCAGAATGTTGGTTCACTCATCCCCAATAGAGCAGTATCTCAAAATAAGCAGAGGTGCACTTCGGAATAGCCCCTACTTCAGTATTAAACACTGCGATAAAGAGGCTTCTAGTAACGGCTCGTAGCTGGCGATGATTGCTTGGCCATGGCTATTAGGAACAGCTAAATCAGAAATTACATCGTTATTTGGTTAGATTATACTAAAAAACACACACGAAATAAAAAGAATGAACAGTATTCCCCCAGACCGGGAAAACCTGGAATTATCAGGGAAATTGGACAGGCCTGAAAATTTCAGGGAAATTGGTTTTATTCCGAAAAAGTCAGGGAAGTCCAACAAATAAATAATACATTTTGCATAGCTAGTTAACGATAACGCAATGAAAATAACGAAATTGCCAATTTAACAAATATGAATTTGCTGTTTCCATATGACATTGTTTTAAAATTACATTGTTACAGTAGGTTAGTTTATGGTTATACTAAAAAACAATTTGAAACTAAAAGACCTAAAAGAACTAAAAGTCCCAAACTAAAAGACAATTTGTATTTCATCTCCTGTTCAATGACATTTGTTTTAAAACCTGAAAAAGTCAGTTAAAAGTCAGGGAAGTTGAACATTTTACCTCTTGGGGAAGCCCGATAAATTCAGACAGCTAAGGAAGGTGGTATTTTGATTACTGGGCATATTAGGGTTCAATATTTTACAATACTTTACAATTAGTTAATTCAATTTTACATTGACGATGGTGACAATCCCAATGCGGTGGTAATTGTCGACTAAATTGGGTTGATATACTGCAACCCCTGATTGAAGAGTACTGAGTTGAATTGAGTTGAATATATTATTTGCAAATTTGGATCAAGGAAGACAATACCGAAGCTTATGCACGTTTTGTTCAAGAACCAGGCATTTTTGGTAGTTTGTGTCCTCCTTACGTAAACCTAATTAAATTTTTCGGTGGACATTCTTATTGCCTTTGTGTAAACCTGTTCAAACCCATGACAAAATCGCAGAAATGTAACACTTCCGGTCCACTACAAATTTCAGCTTGGTTAACAAAATTTCACGTATAGCGAAGCAACCTGGGGCATATTCCGTTTTTTTGCCATTGCCCTCTTTTTTTCTTTTTCTATATGAAACATTGTTCCGTAGCTTTGCAGACCTGTGAGGTTCTCACATTGTTGATGATTTAAGTCCTCCATCTTCTCTTTCCTATTAGTTTCGGTTCAATCGATATTTCCAATAAGTTACGAGCCCAGCCCACTCCCTCTCATTACTCGTTTGCTAACTTCCAGAAATGGGCTCCCAAACGGTATTATTAATCTGGTGCATGAAGTTCGTAACATATTCCTGCAAGAATAATAGCACCTGACTGTAATGAAATCCATACCTTCAGAGCCAAGAAAGCCTTTCTTGCTTTCCTACAATGCAATACCTTGGTTTACTTAACGTTTACGATCCGTTTTGATAAATTGCCCAGCGCCGCCATTTTTATTGATTTCTCTAAATGAAATATGCTGATGATGCTGCTGGCGTTTCACAAATGTCTCGCTGGCACGTTGCACAAAGTCGGATTAAAAAATGCAGTTTAAGCTCGATTGTCATTCACACGAGTCACGATTGTGCAACTAATCGAAAACGCCAATTAGCATAACGTTACAGTAATGCAAGTTTGAAATGACACTTTTTACATATTGCGGAGGAAAGTGAGCCCCTTGACGCTGTTTGGAGCACACGTGTCAGCTTTTTCTAATGTGCGTGGGCGTTTGCACACTGCTGCTTTCAGCTGTGTCAAAATCTGATCCGTTTTTCTAGGCGTTTTGTTCTGGTTGTTGGCGAAGTTTGAGGTGAGGAAATCTGAGATATGGCGATGGGGATCGTGCGTGTGGAAGATGCAATAGGCATTTTTTTCAGGGGTTAAGGGGAGGATGAAAAAACTCAAGATTGGCATGTTTAATCAGTGGTTGGGCTAATGGAAAATTGCCATTTAGCAGATGAGAATGAGGAAATTCGTAGAGTACCACACGGTATTTTCCGCAAATTAAAAACAAATTGTTGACCACATTTTGTTCTGCCCCCTCTAGAACTGCACGCCCACTCGATGTAAGACAAAACTATAAACATAAGCAAGTTTTAAAAAAATGTTTGGAAAGCGTTTTCAAGTAACGCATACAGGGATTCCCCAGGCCTTCACAATTTGGAATACCTGAAATTATCAGAACAATTGATCTGAGCGCATTCGGATCATTACTAGTGGTCTTACAACCTTGTATTTGTTGCATGCCATCAGACGTTGAAATTTTCTTCCATTGGATTGAAGGACTACACCCCTACCACATGATATTTACTTACTAGTAAATTGCAGGTACTGAGTTGAATTGAATTCAAAAGGCCTTGAAAAACCAAGGAGAACTCAGGGAAATAATTTACTCTGACAAAGTCGAGGAAACTCAACAAGTCAATGATGTGATTTTGCATAGCTAATTATTGGTTAACACAAAAATGTAAAGATGACGAGACATTTATAATGAAATTGCCAATTAAAAAAAACTAATCTAAAAATACTATTTCCGGTCGACTGTTTTCTACTGTGTATACATGTACACTACAAAATAAACACTATACCTTTAGTATTCCTTACAGGGAATTTGAAAATGTAATCCCTGGGGGTGAACTCTGAAAATTTGTTTTCACGTAGCTAGTAGATATTGGTGAATATGCTTAAGTCAGTTTTTTTACATTAGCAATGGTCAGTCTGTCAAAGGCCGTCAAGTTGGAAATATTATTTCTGGGAGAACTTTGACGAACTGCTTACATGTATTTATTAAATGAAAATTTGTCTTAATTTTGAAACATGTTCACCAAAATGCAGAAAGTTGGATTGAGGTTAAACGATGAGCTGCATTTGCTTCTGGAATGTGATCATTCAATTTAATGTAGGGGGGTTTGCGCAGTTGTAGATAATCTTTAAATATCTGGTTAATATAGGTATGTACATGTATGTAAAACTGAAGACTGACCTAAGCACCTTTGATGGAGATTGTACACGTATAAGCAGTTCCGAGGTAGTTTTTCCGTGCATTTCCATGAGGTATTCAGTAAGGCTGTCGTTTTGCATTGGTCCAAAGTTGGGCTCTGGAGTGGGCGAGATTGTCAGTAATCAATTACGTGACCCTATAGCATGTACTCGCAATTCTGCTGGCCAGGGACTGGCTTTCTTATTATACAAATCGATCGAGATCCATCCTCCCAAACAGGCCGTGTTCTTTGTGAAATGGAACAAGCAAACAGCCTTGAGGGGAAATATCAATAATATCCAATGAAGAATGAGAGTTTGCCAGACTTTCTAAGGCTTTAGATGATTGCCTCGTACATCAGTATGATGGAAAAGGTTACTCCTCCAAGTGCACTGTAAACAGGTATACGGCGTTGATTCTGGAGTCTTGCGGCCTACTTGTATAGCGACAATATCAGTAGAAAGTTATTGGCGGAATGGGGATGGACTGTGTAGCGATTTTTTTATGTTGCCTGTTTTTTAAGAAAACTTTTGAGATGTAAAGCTGGTGCTTTTACCAAACGTTCTCCTCCAACGAGATGGGAAGGGTGGCCGTATGTCACACTTGTGTATATGAACACTAGTGTATATGATACACTTAGATGGCCATATCGATCTAAACAAGTACAACTTGGAGGCTCTACACGAGTCCAGAATTAGTTGAGGAATAAAACAAGGGAAAAGAAGGATTTAAAAGGTTAACAGACGAGGAATTCAATGAAAGTGGTCGATTTTTTTTATCGACCTTTTACCGATATGGCGCATTTGCGACACTGGATGCCATTGAATGTGGCTGTTGCAAACTATTGAAGTACCCCCAGCACTCGAGGTTTTTCAAACCAACGTGTGCCATTGTATCGAAGACTTGTCTTCGAAAGGAATTTTCCGTATTTCATGCGAGGAATTCCACTCCAGGCTGGGGCCTTTAAGGAATCGTTGTTTTGCATGTTTTCGCATAGATGAGGCCAGCAGGAATTCCTGGAAATACATCGTGTGCACCATTTAAACAGGACGTTGAAGACTTACTCTTCCATCCCAACGTTCCTCAACAATACACGCATTATATGGGCTGGAGAAGACACTATTTGCAGTCTCATATGCATTGTGTGTAGCTTGCAGTCTTATTCGCTTTCCGCTTGATCTTCTTGAAATTTCAAATGCAGACAGATCTCATGATGCATGGAAATGAAAAAAAAAAACAGCCAAAAACACGATTTTATTCGCTTCATTTTCTCGAAAGCGTGACGGAATATCTGCCTATAACTCGAGAATTTCTAGTGGTCGTTTCGAGCCCATAAATCCGAACAAAACCTAAGAAACAACTCGGAAGATTTAAATGGTTCAAAGATGTACGGATAACTAAAGGTGACTGTGCACGTTGTTTAATCTAACCTGTGTTTTCCACTGGGTTTGGAACACCGGGTAACTATAGAAACGAAATACGATGACAAATTTAAGTGCCAGAGAGGGATTAAAAGGATTAAGTTTGGGTGAACTTCGGTGTAGTCCTGCTACAAATGTACAGCATGGAAAACTTGAAAAAGTCAGGGAAATTGTAATGTATGGAAGGGCAGGGAAAAGTCAAGAAAATTAACCATTTTTTAATATTTAATATTTCCTAATTTTCTTAGAAAGAATCCACTAGCATGTATGATCTAGTTTTCAAAAAAATTCATCAAGAAACTCCTAAAATCCATTTTTTTCTGGTATTTTTTTTAAAGTGTTGCCAATATCACAATCCTAAAGATAAATA
The DNA here is from genome assembly GCA_034687865.1 of Kryphioiulus occultus. Lineage (NCBI taxonomy): Eukaryota > Metazoa > Arthropoda > Diplopoda > Julida > Julidae > Kryphioiulus > Kryphioiulus occultus. Next base: position 4,867 of record JAQGAF010000689.1, on the reverse strand, counting down.
GGAAGTTATGACTTAGCAAATTATACTTAGCAAATTTTTAATGAATCTTATTTTTCAAAAAAAATGTCCTACATTATCTCCGCAATTATTAGGTGTACAAATTTTAATATTTCAAAAGAATAAAAAGCCCACAAAAACGCGGTTTTGGGATTTGGTAGTTTCAACAAAAAAATCATCAGTGTTCACATCGTTATTAATTTTTGATCCTGTCTGATTAAATTCTTTATTTTAAGAACAAATGTTGGTTTTCGATTGTCCGGAAATTTTTCAAACTGGAAAAGTTAGTGAAATTTGATTGAAGATTTGGCCAGTCACCTTATAACCAAAAATTGTAAACTAATGCAGCAAAATAATTTTGCATGTAATAAATGGACGAGTGAAACTCAATCAAAGCAGACATTTTTGCGTGAAAGAGCATGGAAAACACGTCTTTGTTGGAATAATGGATACTTCCAATGCTTTGAATTGCCAGATAAAATGCCAATGTCGTTTTGCGTATGTATGCTTATTGTCCAAAAAAATTGATTTAGTTGCTGCGGCATGTCCAAGAAATGTTTTGGAGTTTTACATCAAGAATTGATTGGAGACGCCTCACAAAAAGGCCTTTGTCTATAGCGGAACGTCCGGAATGGCATCACATTCTACCTTCTTTGTGCACACAACACGGTCAAATTGATGACATGCAAATATACCACTAGAAACATTCGCGTTGACCTTTACCCTTCACCTAGCTTGTTCATTGGTTGCTCGAGTTACACAAGCCGTGCCGTGCTTTTAATATGCAGTTGCTGGTGCGATTTTAATTAGAAATTGAAATTTCCCGAAAGAAAATGGAGAACCCTATAGACTGCTCTAGTGGACGCGTACAAAGGTAGATTGGATGCCATGTACTCCAAATTAATTACAAAGGCATGGAATCACATTCGCAAAATCCTAATTAACTGCAACTCAACGGTTATCTTGTTCGGCATCGCAAATGAAGGCTGGTGTGCACAAAAGGGGTGAGGTAGAATTCTCGCTGGTATGACCAGCCTGGTGTGGTCATCGAGGAAATTGGCTTTTTATGCGGCAATAATGCACTACTGTTGACTGAAATTAGGTGAATTATCATTGAGTTCAATGCTTGTACCGTTATGTAAGTGTTATTGATTTATTGATTAATTGTATCACACAAGAGGACGTTCGGAATTATGTCATCATCTTAGGTAGTGGAAATAATGGTGAGTCCTCATTGCTTTATCAAACATTTGGTTAAATCCACAATTTGTGATCCAGTGTCGCAAACAATTTCGGATAAACTTCGGTGTACATAATACTTTTATTTCGCCTCTGTCTTGTATGCAAGAATCACACCTTCCATAACTGTCAGAATTTCACCTATTTCTTTTTGTGTTTAACCATGTCTACCTTAAACGAGCAATGCAATTTCTGATTTACAGAAGTTGCCCCAACCGCTATGCAATCCCTGCCAACCTGCCAGCCGTTAGGAGAAGCACACATTCTCTTTGTGTCTATCTCATAGCCCCTTGAGTAGGGAATATACCTAAGTACCCCCAAATATATACTTAAAATCCTCTATTGTCATGAAATGTTGCCCTACAGCATTAATTCCCAAACAATTTTATTTGCAATGGCATTTTAGCTCATAAGCTGTTTTCTCATTGTGTTGTTTGCATGGAGGGTCGTAGGTGGCGAATCGCCAAGTAACCCTCCATGTAATTATAAACACATTGAACTAGATGGCGATAGTAGCACTATCCTAACCTAGGTTAGTTGAATGGAACAATGCGGCCATCGTCATTTGGTTCAATGTGTTTATAATTGCATGGAGGCTAATTTGGCGAACCACAATCCATGACCCTCCATGCAAACACCATACATTGCGAAAACAGCTAGATTTGATAGAAACAAGCTTATGTCCTCAAATTCATCATCTGATATAATTTTATTAAAATTTCGCTTAATTCCAAATCGAAATTTTTATCAATGATTATGTCATCATTGGGGGAAGAAATTAAATCGCGAAAATGTAACATTATTAATACTTGAACTCTACATGCCAGCTCAAGTAGCACCAAATCCTCAGCAGTGTGTACGTGGTTTTTGCATATGGGCTCGCCCCCTAGTTCTTGTACAGAATAGGCGAACACGTGCCAAAATAATTATGAGCGAAGTGGTTTTCTCAACCATGCACTATATTCGGAGAACGAGCTTGTTTTTTTATTTTTTTAAACCATGCCCGGGTATTCCTAAGATTAAAACATTTCCAATTTTCCTCCTCACTAAGTCATCCGTTTTCACCCTTCACCGGCTTCAATTTGGTGGCAGCTGAGCTCGCTGCATGGCATTCAAAAAGCAAAGGTAACGAGCTTTGCATCAGATCCAATGCATGGATCGGCGCCACTCCATTGGGCCCAGGCACCAATGTCAACACGAATACCTCGCTAAGCTGCTTTTCTCCTCCTCGCTTTTAATTATCGATTTGTGCGCCTCCAAGAACCCTGAGTGTTGCCTGAGAGCGGATTCTCCAGGACCCGGTTTTGTTTGTCTGACGCGAGACTCCCAAACTGCCAACAATGGACGGCTAAAATTAGAAGCCATTGTCCGCAACTAGCGCCACGTCGCCAGTCTTGATGGAACCGTTGAAGGGAAAAATCCGCTGGATTAGAACGTTGATCGGTGATGGGAACAGTGCTTTTTTGGAACCTGATTAGTTTTGCGAACCCATTGAGGAAATTTCAAGTTTTGGGCGTTTCGGTTTTTGTTCGAGACATGGTTTTCTTGAAAATCGCAATATAAAGTGTAGTTGGCAAGTTATGCTTAGAGGTGGAAAGATGTCCGGCCTGCAAGGGTGACTTGGATATACCCAATTACTAACATGATTGGTAAATTCGGAAGCGAAAAACGCCTGAGATAGCAGTATTGACCTTTGACACATCGAGGGGAGCGTTGTTTTCAGCTGATGTTTTCCTTATCCACGTGACCGCGACTAGGGGCCAAATTATGGACTTTCACATCGTTGCGTTTTTCTCAGTTTGCATTTTTTAATTGGCTGTTTCAAAATTAGTCACGCCCATCCCTTTTATTATTTTGCAGTGGTGGGCGTGACTAGCAAATTAAAAACTGCAACCCGATAAAAACACAACGTTGTGAAAGTTCAAAATTTGACCATAGGTGTCCCAGGTTTGGACATTCCTAATTTAACAACTTACTATAACCACTAATTTTCATTGCCATCATGCTGAATGGGTCGTGATCTATTGCACTGATATTTAGATTACGACTCATTTTGCATGGTGGCAAAACAGTTAGTGGTTAAATTGTTAAATTAAGAAGATCCAAATAAATCTATTGCTCACCTGTGGCTATGGGGAACATCACCTTTAATTAACCCACGAAATAATTTGAACTTTAGTGCTTTTCATTTTCCAACAAGTCAACTTTTTTGGAAAACTGAAGGTGCAGTACATGTACAGTAGTTCGTCTTGGCCATGTCAAGTACATGTAATAACCAGTGAGGCAGGGCGAAAACATCATACTGTAGAGCGCTTCATTGACCTTTAACTCATTGAGAGTAACCGTTTTTGTTCATACAATAGATTGGTTTAATTTTACCTGTGTAATGTAAGCCAGCGGCTGTATTTTTGAAAACTGAAATTGCAAGCAGTTAGCCAAAATACGGGGTAGTATGGCACAAAAATCTATAAACGTCTTCCTAAATGTAGTTTTCTCAAACGGTATTTATGGTAATGAAAAAAGGCGAAGTGTGTTTTGCATCACGAGCTACGTCGATTTAAAGGGATAACCTTAAATGACGTTATGATTTATTTTGTGAAAAAAAATTGATTGGGTTTTAGCAGTACACGTGAAGTTATCTGAGGTTTTCGTTGGAATGACCTAATATCGGCTTCTTCTCTTTGATATAACATACGATTTCTGCGGACGGAAGTCTTATGGCAGTTTGAGCATGACCTGAGAAAACCACCTTTTGTGTTCTTTGAAAACACGCAGAAAAATCAATTTTCTGAGAGCGAATTCCATTTCAATCTTATAGCTAGCGGTACGCCATTAAAGATACCCCCTGTAGTTATTTGATTATTTGGAAATTTGTGGCCTGCTTTTCCTCTCTGTCATTTCAAAGAATAGAGGCGTTTCTGCTACTGTCTGCTGATATAAACGAATGTGAAAGCAGTGGTGATGCTAGATGTTCCCTTTTACCTGTTTCAGCATAAAAGCCCTGGTTCGGATTGTAATATATAGACCCGTGTGCAAAAAATAACTTCAAAAAAACGCCTATTCAGGGCTTTTATTTTCTTCCTCTTTTAGCCTATGTAATCCCGTAGATTCAATCTTGCGTAAATTCCACGGAATCGCTGGATGTGGGAAAGAAAGCCACGTTTCCATAATCGTCATTTTAAGGTCAAAGCAGATTTGGAAATGTTTAATAATGCATTTGTTATGGCGGAATTGGGAATCGAAAATGCATAGATGTCACTGCCTCGCGATTTGCATTTGAACCTGCTGTAGCTACCTTTTCCCTAGCTGCCCTTTGTGTCTCCTATGCCCGTGGCTTTATTTGCGTAGAAACTGATGCAAATTTATTTGGTGAAAAGAGGTGAACATTCGTTTATGAGGATTTGAGATTCAAAGGCTCAAGACGCCCTCGTACTCACTATACGCCTTGTGAACATTGCAGAAGACAGAGGCTGTCCAATGAGACCTTAAAAGACAGTGCTGCCAGTCACTTGCCTTGCTATACGAGTACTAAAGTACTAAAGAAAAAATAGTGTACATAGTGTTATCAGACTTTCAATTCAATTCAATTCAACTCGGTACCCTACTATCAGTAACTGAATACCGTGTGGTA
>JAQGAF010000688.1:0-43106 GCA_034687865.1 Kryphioiulus occultus | reverse complement strand
CCTTGCATTCGGGAGAAACGGGTTCAAACCCCGGGTCGGCTATCCCTGATTGTGGTTTTCGTGGTTTCCCACAATCCTCCAGTGACTCAAAGGCGAATGCCAGGATAGTTCCCTCAAAAACTGTCCACGACCGTCTCTCCTACCTCGACCCAACACCCGGTATAAACACACTTCCGGTGAAGATAGATTACTTGATCCCAGTGCAAGGACTTAAGCTTCCGGTGAGGTGATTTCGGCTTAGGTCTCCGGTGTTTACTGCAGTATCTACATTAGTCAAAGTGTGTAGAGGGAAGAGGGTCAATTTTTATGTATTTTTGTGTGAAACCATAATTTTTTTTTTGGAAGGCACATTCATTAGCAATGGCTCTTTAGTCTCTCCCTAAGTTGATAAATAATACCTGAACGCCCCCATTATCATATGTATTGAAATTTAAAAAAAAAAATTACTAAGACGTGACACGACATGCACGAAATGAACAGAATTCGGTAGCAAATCTCGAGTAAACCAGATAATTTCCTCAAAAAATAAATGATTTGCACCCAACTTGTATCCAAGTCCCCAACGGTTTAAGACAAGATTTCAACGTACTAAAGATGGAAATTCCAACTATTAGATATAAAAAATTACGCAAAAAATAGTGATCGAATGACTAGAAATATAGTTGAAAAAAAATTATGATTTATTGAAGTTAATTTTCGCTCATTGTGTTACGTATATTCAATTTTTCAAGACAAGGACAGAAAGCACTGCTGTGCACCGGTCACCAGGTTCATGTGCACATGTAGTGTGTCAGTGTCCAGTGTGTGTTTTCAATTTTTCATTTCGTTATCATATGTTCTGTCCTATTCCTATACTATTAAACGAGCTAATCTTGTGTGTTTGTGTATTTGTATATTTGTGTGTTTGTATTTTCTATCTCGGAAACGGGCTTCCGGATTTCGCTGAAATGAGGATAATACACTGTTTTCTGGTTTGAAAGAGCGATTTAGCTAAGTTTCGACTTCGGGAAAACTCATCTAAGGGGTGAATTATTCGAAATTTTGGTTTGGAAAATACATGTAGCCGAAGTAGTAAAAAGGAAACATTATGTGGTGAGCTTAATAAATTTATTGTAATAACCGTTTGGAGTCCACACTGATTTATTCAGTAAAGACTTCATGTAAGGAAAACGAGTTAATTGCCAGCCCGGCCGAATTGGGAATTAGGGAAACGTTCTGGCACATTCACTACTCGAAAATTTGATTAAATCGGGGTGAATCTTCCGGCCGTTTTAGGTACGATAAAAAGCATCATATAGGGGTTAATTTATTCAAATAAGAATGACCAAAATGTTTTTGCCTTTGATTGATTCACAAAATAAAAATTTGGGTTAAAATTCATCATTTGTCAACCAAAGCACAGGATGTCTCTATAGTAGAAATCATTGAAATGTCATGGCATTTGTGATACCAGATACAGAAGACATCCTGTAACTCAAAGTTGTCCTTATTAATGAATGGTATCAAATATGCCTACCATTAAACTTTTTTATGCCCTCAGTCCCCCTTTATTGAGCGAAGCTCGGCCTTCAGTTACTTTAATATTAATAGTGTGAAGATAATTCTTGGATTCACTGTATTAGCAAAAAATGCAATCAGAAAACATTTCACAAACGGACTGCAGTTTGCCATTTCGTTACTGTCATTATTACGATGCTGACAGTAAGTACAGCGTCAATTATGGGTTCAATATTACTGTCGGCATTCGAAACTGACAGTAAAAATGCCAGTATTGGGCATCATAGTGGAAAACTACAGAAAAAAAGTCAAAAATCTTTTCGAAATCAACAGGTTCGATCAAGAATCAAAGATTTATACAGTCCTCCAGCATCCCATAATTCCTTCCTACTCTGACGTATTATCAACAAAATGGCGACGTTTACATGCATTCTAGCCACCTCAATCCATCTAAAAAATTATTTTTAACGAACGAAAGTTAGACCAACGATCTATCTTGTTTTGGATAACTACATAGCCAGTATGACCAGTGCAGTTTTATTGTTTACAAACATCATACTCATGATACTACACAGGCTTATTCTCCATGAATAAGCTGGAATATGATCTGGAATACTTCATTTTGAACAAACAAGGCCTTGAATAGACAAACTATTCACGCATTATTTGTACATTAATTCTTTGATTTCTTTCCCAAAAGTCATCTTCAAGATGACAAGATCACGAAATTCCACACATGAACATTCGAAACTGCGGAACACATATAAGCCTCCAACGCCATCTATTGCCATTTCTGTACAACAGAGCACACCTTAACACAAATGACGTGTCGGAACCCGTTAAAATTGGTGAAATTAATAAATTACGAAAAATGCTTTGCAAAAACATCTTGAAAAACATTGCGAGACCAAAAACACATGACATCCAGTTCTGCAAAAAATGAGTTCAACCATCAAAAGCACCACACCACGACTACTTTTCGCCAATTTCCTTCATTTTTCACATATAACGATGCAATACACGTTTAATTTAAAAAAAAATGCCCCAGGTGGGGCTCGAACCCACAACCCCGGCATAGCCACTAAATACTGCAGTATAAGTACCGTGCGCTAACCAATTGCGCCACTGGGGAAGTGATACCCTAACAAAAATGGCATAGTCTCATAATATAAAATCACCTTATTTACCCTTCATAAATATTGAATTTGGATAAATAAGTTGGAAAATCTGCCCGCTAAGTACCAAGCACAAAGTAAAAATCAAGTTGATAAATATTCGAGACATTATCAATTTCTGCTAATTGGAAATCTTGTCAAAATTGTGATAATTTTATTTTTCTGGGATACAGTTTAGGGCTGCCAATATTTCTCAACTGAAAAGTAGCGCACTATTTTCCCGTATGTCATTGACACACTGTGAAAGTGATTATCACAAAATCTAAGATAACAGCGTTCCAAAGCACCGAGCAAGGTTGGCTTAGTGGTAAAACATCTACCTTGCATTCGGGAGAAACGGGTTCAAACCCCGGGTCGGCTATCCCTGATTGTGGTTTTCGTGGTTTCCCACAATCCCCGTGACTCAAAGGCGAATGCCAGGATAGTTCTCTAAAATCGTCCACGGTCCTTCTTTCAATATACCCACACCCGGTAATACACACACTTCCTCTCCCGGTGAAAGTAGATTGAGCCCAGTGCAAGCCTTAAGCATCCGGTGAGGTGATTTACGTTAAGGCCCCGGTGTTACCAATCTATATTAGTCAAGGTGTGTAGGGGGAATTAAGAGGGTACATTTTTATGTATTTTTGTGTGAAATCACGAAAAAATATTTTTTTTTTGGAAAGAGAATTAACCAGCCATGGCAAACCCCCACCCCCAAGATGATGACATAATACTTGAAAGTGAAGACTTGTTTTATCTTGAGAAAACAAAAATGTTGCTAAAATCGTTTCGGTTTTTGGCTGTATTTCCAAGATCAGGACGAAAAAAGGATGACAAAGGTGAAATTTCCAAATGTTGGGAAAACAGAAGGGTATATAGACATTTTTTATTTGGGAGAACAGAAATGTTGCCAAAACAATTCGGTTTTTGGCTAATTGAACACATATTAAAGCGTATTTTCAAGATCAGGACAAAAAAAGATGAAAACGATGTTGGCATTCCCACCATTTGTGGGGAAAAAAACGAAGAGCATAGACATTTTTGTGGAAAAAAAATCTTGATAAAATCATTTGGTTTTGCAAATTGCACTCGTATTTGTCTGTATTGTCAATAGCAGGTCGAAACAAGGGATGAAAACGACAATGGAATTTTCATCAATTTTCTGGGATTAACACATTTAAGATTTATTAGGAATTCTGAAATGGTGAACAGTACGCAACGATGCTTGATAGAACTTGCCAAATTAAACAAAATTCGACTAATATTCTTTTGTTTTCCACACTGAAGCTGCAATACGCGGTGCCAGTGTGATTGTACAAGGTGTGTCAAACAGACGGGAATATTTGAAAGGTCAAAATTAAAAATTAAAACCATTGTATAATTATTTTTAATTATATCACACTGAGGAATATTATATGCCATTTACGAATTAATTTATAACTAGGAGTGGGGATTAAAACTTGATTTATATCAGCTATTAAAAGATCGAATCAAAATCTCCATTCACTTTAATGTAGAATTCGATTCGCTTGTGTCAAAAGACGGAATTCAAATCCCACTGAAAGGAAAAGAGGCTATGCTTAACATCGATTTATAATTGATGACATATTGTACATTAAATTACCTTATAACCTGTAGACAAATACAAGAATTCCATTTTTTAATTGACACAAGCGAATCGAATTTTCCATTGAAGTGAATGGAGATTTAGATTCGATCCTGGAATACCTGATATAAATCAATAGTTGATTCCCATGCCTAGTCTTACGGTAATTCGTAAATGGCATATAATATTCTTCGACGTGATATAATTAAAAATAATTATACACCTGTTTTGAGGGTTTTTTACCTTTTGAATATTCACGTTGCTCTTTGGATGCCCTGACTATGCATTTACAACTAAATAGCTGCAAAAACCCCTCCTACATTATAGAGAATAATATTATGTAACGTGATTTTTTAGTGCTTTTTGTGTTGACACCCAAGACAAGTTCAGTCAAAAGTAGCTAATGGTAGAACTTCATGTTTCCCTTAATTGTTAGCCATCCTTATACTCAAGACACACCGAATTTGGTGGAAGGAATCTTTAAACGAAACCACCGCGGTGGTAGAACCTGCCATTCCAATTCACTTATGGAACTCCGAGCAAACTCGGATCCATACTATTGGTCTTATTTCTTGCATGCTTGCATTTTATTTTTTGTTGAGTTTTAAAATTTATTTCATTTCCAGTTCTAATTTATTTGTTGAATATTTTAATGTTTTTAAAGTTCGGAGTTGGAAGTTTTTTAAACCTTGAAATTTGGATATGTAGCGAGGCTTTTGAAATTTTACAATGCATGGAATATAAATTGTAAACTGCATTCTTCAATGCAAACACAATACATTACATTATGCATTACACAACGTATTCTTCAATGCTCACGAACTAAGCTTACATTACAGTGTGCAATACACAACACGTTCTCCAACACACATAATACATTGCAATATGCATTGCATTATAAACTGCTTAAAACACATTTTTTCAAGTTGTTAGCCCCTGCCCCCAACCTCCCCACACTAGAAATATCTCTATATTCTCTCTGTAAACTAATATCCTTGTGACCAGTGCTGAATATTAAATCAGCACCAGTCCCAAGGATATTAATTAGTTTAGACAGGTAAACCATGCGTTTTTATTTCCCCAGGAATTAGCAATTACAGTAGAACCTAAGGTAATATTCAGCACGGGTGCTAAACTATTATTCAGTACTCGTGCTAAGTATTAGCTTAGACAGGTTCTGCTGTAGTTTTGATAGTGGCTTGTGAAATCATAATGTGTGAAATAAAACACATGGCTTACAGTGTAAGGAATGTCCATAAAAAAATGTTCACGAACTCGGAAGAGAGAGAGTTAAAATCAACCACAATTTAATGACAGAATTATGGACAGCCCCTAGATGATCATGTTGTTTAAAATTTACTGCACAGACGGCACGTATGGATCACCCTCACAATTCATGATTATGAATCTTCTCCAGCAGAGGCCACTGAAGGTCAAGAGCGTTTGCTTGACCAACATGTGGCAGAAGAGCAGATAGGGCTTCGTTGACAGACGCCATACAGTCCATTAGCAACGAAATGTGGTTTTAACGAGCCTTCCAAACCGATCGCGGCGCCATCTATTTTCGATTAACACTCACTTAGCCATTAAAGATGGCTCATTCCAATTCAGGGCAGTTTGAATATTTCGGCTCTCGGGTAGGGGCGTTATGGGTCCCTCCTCGACGCCCAAACGGTTATTGCAGAGACTTTACGGCCCAATAAAACCCATGTTGAGCCCCGTCGCAATACACGAAAATTACTCGCTCTTGGACAATATCCAACGAAGATGGGATTAGCAATCGATCCAGGATTTTTCCACGAAATTTATGAACTGCCAGGCATTCCGTCTGCGGTTAGCAAAGATCCCAAATCGGCTTAGGGATTTTCAGCCAGTTTTCGAGGTAATCTTGTCGGTTTAACGCCATTTGCATTGATCCCAAACGCCTTCCAAAGCGACCACTGGACCGTAGAATCTCAACCTGATAGACTGGATCAGGTGTTTCTGCAAATCCCCAACTTTTTCATAAGCAACTTAAAATTCATGGTGTTTTCCCCAGCTGTGTTGTTACGTATTTCAAAAGCGAATTTTTTGCGGTTTTCTCAGCTTGCTTCTATCGTATCTTCAAAAACTGCATGGTAAGATACCGTACATGTACGAAACAGTGAATGGCAACATATTCAGTAACGATACAACTCAAACATTGACAATTTCAGGATTGAAAGTAGGAGTATTTTCATCAAACATTACTTATCTTAGCTTCCCAAAGTTTCCGATAGATGGCTGTAGTATTGTTTTTCAATGAATATTTAATTTGAACCAAATGCCGATGATAGTTTTAGTTGAAACGCGTTAGGCCTTGTTCACACGTAGCAAACTTTTCCCAGGAACATGACTTGACCTAAAATGTTTCCTCAAACATCAGAGAGGACAAGCAATTCTGAAAAAAAAAATTAAGAAAACTAACCTAAATTTGCTGTTTCCTTGTGAAAATGTGTGTTCTAGCTTCTGTTTATATATAATAAGCAGTAGATATTGCATTCCTTATACTGGCATACATGTATGTCATATTTGTTGCATTTTCAGTGGTCTGGTGATTAGGGAAATTTGTTTGAAACCCTGGAAAAGTCAGGGAAGTTGAACATTTCATCTCTGGGGAAACAAGTTGACGTATCTAATTTATACCAGATCACTGAAGTATTTTTATTTAATAGATATATAATTTGAATTCAAACAACATGTAAGAGGAAAGGTTACTTTACAATATTCATCTAAATTAACAGTTTTTGATTTGCGTCTCTACTGAAACAATAATACCATATAATGCAATATTTCCATTGGTGAATTGTAGTTGATTTCGCACTCTTAGCTTTTAGTTGTTTAAAATATCATTCTAAAATCGTAATCTGTTTTCCAATTTCTCTATAAATTTTGGAGTCACTTATCCTTTTTCCTCTGGAAACAATGCAGACTGAATTTATTACAATTTCTTTGCTGTGGAGTTTTGAAAGCAAATAAGTTCTAAAATATTGTTAAAGTGTTGGGGTGAAAATGAGAGCTTGTTGGGTAATCAGAATTAGAATTGCTGAGTTGAAACTTTCTTTAAACAAAATTTGGTTAACTGATTGTTGGTTCAACTTTCTATATCACAATAAAAATCTTGAGTTTTGCTTTGTTATTTTTCCTGTTAAGCTTTTTGTCAACATGCTTTAAATGCCCCTAGTAAAATTTTGCTTTTTTTGACTTAATGAAAAAACTCAAAAATGAATGCTTTCTATTCACAATCTTATACTTGATGTGAACTTCGACTTGTAACTTGGACAGGTCTCACTTCTCTAAGGACAACGTTTTAAGAATTTGCTATTAAGCACATAAAGTATCTCGAATAGACGACTGCACTTTCATAAAGGACATTTTGGGACATGAGCTTCCATTGCTCCAATGAACAGAAGGCTAAAAACGTCTTTTGTAAACTAAAGAATTTTGATCAATCCTAACTCTAGATGTTTCCACCCGACAACCCAATTTAGTGCTCAGTGCGCAATTTTGATTGCGGTGGACAGGGGTCAACACTGAGGTCAGGATTTTTTGCGGGGGAAGTGGCGTGCTGCTTGTTATGTCAAAGTTCGCGGAAATAAGTTTTTAAAGATGTATTTGCCGGACGAGCATCCCATTGTGTCTTTTGGAAGAAATGGACTTTCACGAAAAAATTCATTTTCTGAGCTGGGTCAAAAAATACTGAACTGTTTCATGAAGATCACTTTTTTTCTTCGAAAGCCATTAATGTTCCCAGTACTAACTTCAGACTTAGATTGAATTCACCGTGGGCTTCCAGCTCTCTAAATTTTCTTTTTCGATATTAAAAAAAATGTTTGGCGGTTGACTACGGGGCAAAAGAAACGAAATATTTCACTTAATATGACTTCAATAGGAGTGAATTAAGGGTGAAAGCATTTGAGAGATTGAAAGCAAATTGATGTAGCTGAACATTGGAAAGCAAATCCATCCTTAAAATGGTCGGATTTTGGGAGAATTGAAGCCTGAAATGAATTATTCGTTTTATAGAAGTATGAAAATAGATTCGGTTAGATGTACACATAGCATTTATATTTAAACTCTACACTTGTCCTAGTTGTATGAATTTATATTTTTTGTGTTTAACCTAACCTAACAATGCAGGACAGTTGATCACGATTTATTGTATTTAATGAATATCGTATGACTCACTACAGATTAGTCCCTGCTGCTGCCCTTCTCCGGTATAGAAACTATGAGAAAGTGGACTTCTCCCAACAGTTCGTAGGCTGACATGGCAGGGATTGCCTGCAGTTAGGAAGCTAAATAAGGAAATTATATGTATGGGTTTAAGTTAGTTTATGCTAGGTTTGGTTAAGTTAGGTAAGGATAAATTACGACAGGTAGGGCAGGTATCATTCTTGTGTACCAGTAAAGTATGATAGAAATATACTTGTACATGTAGTTTGTGCACGTTTGGAGCAGGATCAATTCTCTAGCATATCCTTTTGTATTAGAGCAAATTTATAATTCAATTTAATTAGTGCTTTTAACAATAAGCAAGGGTAAGCCTGGATTCGTATATTATCCAATCATTTTTAAAATAATCCTTTAATTTCTTAAACCTTAAAGCGAGGCAAGGAGAATGTCTTTTTCAAATTAATTGACATAACTTGTTACACATTGCACTGCACCTTTAAAAATTCTGCAATCAAAACTCTCCGTAACCAACACTCAGTGTAAACTTCTACAAGCGGAAGTAATTTATTTTGAGCTTCGAGGCAATGGATTTTGAATTGTAATAAGTGCCCCAAGGGCTGTTGAGCTTTAAGTAAACAATCTCATTAGCAATTAAGTTTTTAGTCTTAAGATTAGCTATTTTCATAAAATATCGTTTAATCCTGCAGCTTGACTTCAACAATGAACACACTGCAAAGCTCTGAAGGGCTCTAGTAGAAGGCTCAATTCTTTGCTGAATCAATTAGAAATATTTGGGTCCTATGCTAGTAATGATTAATTGATTATAATTCTGTTTCACAAACATGTCAACTCCTCAAAAATATGTGAGAATTGGCGGACTGAAGCCTGAATCCTATTGCTTAAATTTTGAGGAGTATGGGAAATTGATGAATCTGAAGGACAGAGCTATGAGGCATTGATGAATCTGAAACACAGAGCTGCGAGGAATTGATGAATCTGAGAGATAGTTGTGAAAAATTGAGGATTCCGTGTTTCAGGAAATTATATGAGGAGTTAGGGAGTGAAGAATGAAGAACATGATAAATTTGAGGGTAGAAACCCGAGTTGTATTTCATAAAAATGCATGAGTAGTACAGATGAAATAAACCTCAAATTCCTCATGATTATTCTGAGGGATGATTTAAATATCCTCAGTTCATTTGAGACAGATTACCATTCAAGGATATACTGTATGTTACTGTGCTAAGGGGAAATTATTAACGTGTGAAAGGTAAATAGATAGATTGTAAATTCCAGTAACACATTTTGCGAGGTTTTATCCTAAACTAGCATGCAAACCCATGCAAATCGTATGGTGCACCTCTACACACATTTGGCTCATCAACTACACAATACGACCGGGCTGAGCCTGCCATACTCCTCAAATCCTCACTATATTAATGCCTCAATCATCTAATCCTCACACATTTTTTGAGGATTGAGGATGAAATGTTTAGGAAAAATAATTACAAGCAATTCTTCACTATTCACACTTTACTCCTCATGGTTAGGATTATTATCAGACGACAACGCCACAATCTGCAACTCCTCACTTCTCAAAACTTTAACGAAATAGGACCCTAACCAGGTTTCTACCCTTAAATTCATCAAGCTCTTCATTGTTAACTCCCCAGCTCCTGATGTCACATTGTCACTTATTCTCCATTAAATGCGAAGGTATTTCATACTGTTTTTCGTTTGCTGTTGGGGGCTGGGCATAAACATTACGAACTTTGATATTAGTTTGCAAGTCCCACTATTAAATGTCCTCATGCCACCTTGAAGTCGCGCAAAATCTCAGTAGTCTGTAGTCAGGTTTACACAATTTTAACCCCTCGCCCAGCTCATTATTCTGCTAAGCTCTTGCTTATTTCTTGCATTACTCCCATATGGGTAATCCCATATGGGTAAAAAATATATATTAAAAATACTAAATATAAATTATATTGAAAATGTATCAAAATTTCTCTGATTTCATATATGGATAATATAATTATTATATGGCATCCATATATTAAAAATGTTTGAAATATATCAAGAAAATACGATGTAGAATTCTGTATAAGCTAAATATATTTCAGATACTTGCTGCAATATATTCCTAATGTATTACTGCAGGTATCTGAAATATATTGGTATTATATTATAAATTTTGTTAAAATGTATGTAATAATATTGTACCCTGTATAAAATAAATGTTTAGCACAATATATGGGGAATATAGTGCAAATATACACACACATTTTCCCCCATTAATGTGACGGGTACCTTTGAATGAGAACCGCATTCTGACATTAACTCAATTTGTGGTTTTTTAAGTACTATTTCTTGACTTTTTTTCATCCCAAATTGCCCAATTAAGTGGGTACGTTAAATATTCATTTCCAAATTTCCTTTGCACAAATATTTTAGAAATACTATATAATGTAGACATACATGTATACCATGCAAACTACATTCATAATATTTTACGAATATATTCTCCTTAAGATGTATTATGAAAAATTTATTCGTAATATACATTACTACGAATGTATATCAGTATATTTATATTATATTACTCAATTATAATTTTTCCACAAGGGCTCAGCCCGACGATTATTGATGCTCCAAAAGGAACTATTGAGTGGTCGCTAAACTGGGGAACCGAAAGTGCCACACAATTAAATGTCGGTTTTCTTGAGCTCCTACATTGGAATTTCTCACTTCCAATAATTGGTTTCTTGCCAGTGTCTCAGCTTTGAGCTGAGACATTTCTGGTAAACACGTTGTGGATAATTGAGATTGTAGTGGATGACTCTGAGTTGATTCTTCATGTGTCTTCATTTCCGATGACAGCTTCTGGGAGTTTCCTCGCATTCTAATTTAATTTTTTTTCCAAGAAAATTCCCACGATCCGCCATTTTGCGCCCTGAGATCCTACTTATCAAGCCATTAGTTTTATTGCGACCAAAAGCAACCCCTGACAATTGCAATACACGAAGTGCTCTGCAGGGATTTTGATGAAGAAATTTCGCTGCAAACGTTAAACAAACTCCTTTCTTTGTACTTATCATCCTTACGACTGGTATTCCTACGCAATTCCTTTACACACAAATACACTAAGTGAAGCAGATAAAATAGTTGGTATTCCCACAGGCACCGTTGCATTACTGCATGCCAACTTAATTTCATTTCTTGGAAATGATATTTTTTTGCCCTACGCCTTCTTCCCTCATTCCAGGACAAACTTATATTCACTTATTGCCCAGATTTACGACCCAATAACTGCGAAATTACACGGCCATGGCTCCCCTGTTTCCACTTGGAAATTGATTCGAATTTCACTGTAGGCTAAGTGAGAACTGCACAGTTGGAGAGTATACACTTATCTTGACCTTCAATCAAAATTACTCGTTTTGGTGCACGTTTCCATTAGCTGCAATGTGTAATTTGGACAGGACCAATAAGATTTTTCGAATCGTAAAAAGCGGTGGATGAGCTCGTAAACTTTATGGGGACCCTGTACTACACCTCTGGAGCGCCTTAAGCTGCATTGGAAATGAGTTTCGGATATACTACGGATTATGCCCTACTCCAGTTGGCACCGAAAATGTATATTCAACACTACTCGTCTATAGTAGACAAGAGACAGAATGGCATCCAGAAAGGCTATCCTTTCAATGTTTTTTGTGTTTTTTCTGAGTTTGCTTAACTTAGTTTTAAGTAACCTAAAAACGTAATTTACGTAGCTGCCCTAAGCGCAAGCAATCACTGCCAGCTTACCAGCAATTAGGAGAAGCATACTTTCGCATGTTGTTTATGCTGCAGCATGGCATATTCCGAAGTATATTCAAAGTTTCTCAAAATATAGTCCAAATTATGACTATAATTTGGATCATTGAGTGGCTGGTTATTAAACAAGCAAAAAAAGACTATATATGAAGAATAAATAAAAAATCACAAAATTGATAAATTGCGATATCTTAGACAAGTTTTGTTTATTTTAAGGAAATACTAAACAAGTAGAGCAGAAATATTCATACTGTAGTTCATATTTGGAGCAAGGCATAATCCAAAGTATATCGTAAATGATAAGCAGTGCGCCTTTCGAATATTGTCTGAAAAAATTCACCCCTACGAGTTTTACACACAAATTTATCAAAAGAATGTTGGCTAAAAATGTGATATTTTGCTTCAAATATAGCGGTTTTAATATCTCTCAATCTGATGATTGGTCCATTAAACTGTAACTGACCAGTATTAATATAATTCACATTTGAGAAAATTATAGCACTCCTCTGTTTGATGATATTTTTATGTAAAAATTATTTTCCGCATATCCTTTAACGTTAAAAACTGCATTTTTATTGTGTATTAAATCAAATACTTTATTAAGCAAAATATTTGGCCTAAAATAGAAAAGTACATGTACTAGTACACTGTACTGTAATAGGAAATTTTGGGGAAAAATATAGGGTTATATTTTAATTAAAATGTCTGGAATTAGTAATCACATGAGTATTTGTGTAAATAGCTTCCAATCCTTATCTGCTTTTGATTTTATGGTATTTACATAAACCTCTTGACATTTCAGAAATCTACTTCTAAATAGGAAGTTTCGGCATAACTAAAGGAATGGAATATGAAGTTAATGTTAAAGTACACTCTGTGTTCCGTGTCTTATCATTCTTGCATCCATGCATGCAAATGTACAATGTCGTGATTCCAAACTGCTTTATACAGCATTCATTATGGTCGTAATAAATAATTCAGTTTTTTTATATCTCCCCATAAGTAATAGTAATGCTAATAGAATTGCATTATAAGACATACATTTAAAAATACATTTCAAAATGACTGTGTATTGAGACAATTTAGTTTCAAACTGTATTGACAAATATATTTGAAAATGCATTTCGGAATGCATTTTAAAAAAATGTCTTTCAGCAGTTTGTAGCGCATTATGGAATGCATATTGCAATGTATTATGTGTATTGTGTAATGCACACTGTAATGTAACTTTTGCATTGAATAATATGTTGTGTGATGTATTCTGTTTGCATTGAAGAATGCATTTTTCAATTTATATTCCAAGCAGTGTAAAATGTCAAAAACCTCGCTATATTTCATACTTTCAAGGTTTAAAAAAATCCCAATTCTGAATTTTAAGAACATCTAAAATATTCAATAAATCAATTAGAACTGGTAACGAAATACGGTTTAAAATTAAAAAATACATCAATTTCATTCAATTCAATGCAGCACACACAACTTGTGCAAGTATGTAGTTTCAAATACATTGTGAAATACACTAGCCGGTATATTTTATAAGGCATTGTAAAATGCATTTTTGTTTATATTACCAAATGTATTTCGTTTTGCGATAAAAAGACCTACGCATTGGCAATATATTTTGCAATTCGTAATGCATTTTACAAAGCATTTGAAATGCATTTATTTTTCCTGTGGGATTTAATGGTTAAAATAATAAAAACGTCAACATGAAGAAAAACTACTAAAAATTGCACTAGTACTTACATGTATTCATGTGCAGTTTTGAATAATTTGACTTTTACTTCTTATTTGCCCTTAATAAAAATCTCATTCGTAACCCCAAGTGAAACTCTAACCATAATGGCGATAAAATTGGAAATATGGAAAACTCCCATTGAAACCAAGAAAATCTAAACGAATATCTTGGGTTACTAAGAATTATCGTCATGAAGAAGGTTTATTACAAGATGCGGCAGATCCATTAAGGGTGATCGGATCTAGGGAAATTTTTATTCTGGATCTGGTTTCAATCCGAACTAGCAAATCCAAATACTTATTTTGATTGAAAATGAAGCGATGTTAGCTTAGCCTCGATCCCTGGCGTAAAACTGCATTTTGATATGTGAGGCAAGGGCGAATACAAAGGGAGAAGTTCAGGGGTCCAAACCCTTCTTTCGATTAGAAAGAGTTCCAATTGACAGAAGCCACAGATTAGATTTCATGAAAACATCGACATATTTGCACAGATGATGCACTTTTAAACTTGTTTCCTAATTAACCAATAACGAGTTTAAAAGAAAAATATGGAAAATTGCATTCAGACGGGTGCTGCCTCCATCCCTAAGATCTAGCTAAGATAGATCTTCAGAGAATGTTAAATAACTCGATGTTGTTCTAAAAATATCAGCTCGACTGGCTCAATAGTTCAAATAGATTCACTTTATTTATTCTTGCAATGTTTATTTCAGACATGGCTGGCAGCGAAGTGAAATTCGACAAGTTTGGGGATGGTCTTGGCAGCTACAACATTTTCAACTTTCAGAGGTCGAGTCCCGGAAGTGAGCAGTTTGATTACAAACTTGTTGGTAAGTGTGTTGACATGAGGATACCATTGAAAACCTGCGAAGATGGGACACTGGACCAGCCCTATGAGTGTCCGATGTAAACAGGTTACATGGTAAACTCTTAAATTTAGTTTTGACCACTAATTTGACACCTTCTATCTAAAATGAATGTTACATGTATGTACATGTATGTTAAAAGATAGGTGTCAAAAGTAAATTCTGTTCTCCCATATTCAGTTTCAGTACGATTTTGTTGACATACTGGAGTTTTATGCTTATTTTTCTCCTTTTTGTGTTTAACCTAAACCTGACCTAACTTAATCTATCCTGACCTAACTTAAACTAACCTATCATTGTAATGTCTGTTTTAGCGACCCCTAACCGCCAGGCAATCACTGCCAGCCTAGGAGCAGTTAGGAGAAGCTCACTTTTTAATAGCCCCTTTTCCAAATCCTTTTCATCAGTTACAGTAGTTTTCAGAATAATTTTACTAATATTATAGAGTTTGTTCTGCATTTTATTAATATTTTTGAGCTCGTCCTGTGTTTTGTTAAAAAACCTTTGTACTAGTCCACATCTTATTTCCTCTGTTACTCACCATTTCATCTAATAATCCTCTCATTATCATCGTGTTGATCGTATTTTGTTATGGTCTATGCTCCAGCATAAAATCCACGAGAAAGTGGGCTTCTCCTAACGTTTCGTAGGCAGGTGGTGATTGCCTGGTCGTTAGGGGCAGATACAGCATATCGGCAGGGTAGGTTTGGTTAAACACAAAAAATTAAAAGGATAAATTACGAAATATGTGAAAGGTGTCATTGAACAGTACTGTTCAAAAATACATGCTATGCCCACATACACAGGTTTCATGGAAACTTGTTTGCCAACAATTGTTCCCAGAAAGTTGTTCGCATAAGTCAATTGATTTATTAACCTAACCTAACGTGCACCTAAACTAACTTATACATAACTAAAGTTATGCGAACAACTGCCTGCAAACAATTGTTGACGAACAACTTTCCGGACAGCAGGGAGCAGGGACTATTCCGAAGTACAGTCGTTTTTGCTTATTGTCACATTGTTAACGTTTCTCTCCTCTTGGTTTAAACTACAACATCTGTCAAAGGTATCATTGAACCTGTTAAAAAATATATGCTGGACCCACATACGGAGCAGGGATTATAACGAAGTACAGTTTTATTTGCTCGTTGTCACATCATTGGTGACGTTTCTCTCCTCTTGGTTTAAATTAGGACATCTGTCAAAGGTGTCATTGAACAGCACTCGTCGAGTACGGTTAAAAAATATACGCTACGCCCACATACGGCGCAGGGACTATACCGAAGTACAGTTTTTTGCTTGCTATCACATTGCTAACGTTCTCTACTCTTGTTTTAAATTACGACATATGTCACAGGTGTCACGAGTACTGTTCAAAAATATACGCTGTCCCCACATACGGAGCAGGGGCTATACCGAAGTATAGTTTTTTGCTGGTTGTCACATTGCTAACGTTCCTCTTCTCTTGGTTTCTCCATGACTCCCTCAGGCAAGTGGCTGTCGGGCCTGACCATCGACACGGAGGACATGGTGTTTGGCGGCGGAAGTCCTCAGCTCCCGACTTCCGTGTGCAGCGAACCCTGCGTTTCCGGTCAGGTGAAGATCATGCAGCAGGGGGAGACGTGCTGCTGGATCTGCCAAAACTGCCACCCCTGGGAGTATGTGTTGGACGAGTTTCGCTGCGAGGACTGTGGCCCTGGACGCTGGCCCTATGAGCACAAGCTCTCCTGCTTTGACTTGCCCCAGGAGCACATGAAATGGAACTCCATCTTCGCCTACGTGCCCTTGGGCATCGCTTGCTTCGGCATTCTCATGACCTCCACTGTCATCGGACTCTTCATGAAGCACAACGACACCCCCATCGTCAAGGCTTCTGGTAGGGAGCTCAGCTACATGCTCTTGGTGGGAATCCTCTTCTGCTACATGAACACCTTTGCCCTGCTGGCCAAGCCCACTGCTGTCGTGTGTGGCATCCAGCGCTTTGGGGTGGGCTTTGGCTTCAGCGCCATCTATGGCGCTCTGCTCACCAAGACCAACAGGATCTCCAGGATCTTCGACAGTGCGAGCCGGTCCGCGAGGAGGCCGGGATTCATCAGCCCCAAGTCACAGGTGGGTTAGGGACAGTGTCCCATGTGCAATCAGAAACCATTATTACAACCTTTCTACAGGGTGGAAACGTATTAGCAGTCGTGTACTCGATCAACAGCAGAATTAAATAAAGCACGACGTTTCGGAAATTAAATTCCTTCTTCAGGTGCGACTATTTACATCATAAGCTTATTTACAAAAATAAATTTAGTACAATAGGGAAATCACTCGTAAAATGATCAAAATTGACCAAAGTGTTAAATCCATGAGGCGATAAATTGACCAAGATGGCTAAAATTGATCAAAGTGTTAAATCCACGAGATAATAAATTGACCAAAATTACCGAAAATGACCAATGTATTAAATCCATGAGATGATAAATTGATCAAAATTGACCAAGGGGTGAAATCCACGAGATGATGAATTGACCAAAATTACAGAAATTGACCAAAGTGTTAATCCCATCAGATGACAAATGGCCCAAAATGCCATAAATTGACCAAAAGGTTAAATCCATGAGATGAGAAATTGACCAAAGTGTTAAATCCATGAGATGATAAATTGACCAAAATTACCGAAATTGACCAAAGTGTTAAATCCATGAGATGATAAATTTTCCAAAATGACCAAAATTGACCAAAGTATATAATTGTAACGCACTGTATTTTGGGGCCCCAGCCTTTGTATATAGGGTTGTTTCCCTATCGTTTCAAATTTCCTTAATTAACTCCATGAGATGATAAATAAATAACCAAAATTGACTAATGTGTAGAACTGTAATGTAAGTTGGGGCCCCGGCCTTTGTATATAGGGTGGATTCCCTATCGTACTAAATTTACTTTTGTATATCGTATGTTAATAGTCGCACCTGAAATAGGGATTTTATTTCCGAAATGTCGTGCTTTATTTTATTTCAATAAAGTATCTGCTTTTGATCGAGTACACAACTTCCAATACATTTCTTCTATCACCGATCACAGTAAAGATGACAGTAAATGGCAAAACGTGTCTGTGTTCAACATTTTCGCAGTCATTTCTAATCGACTTCCCAACATCCTAAAATGCTAAAATTTGGTACCCATGCCAATTTCGTGGAACATTTGATTATAACAAAAGATTTTGGATGGATACTCTCCCTCAATGTGTTTATTGGCAATCGTTAATGTGGAAAAAATACCGTGGGCTGGTGCCAACAAAATAGGCCTGCTTTTCGAAACGTACGTGGGGCTGGTAATTCGGACTACTTAATAGCCCAGAATGCATTTCGTTGTAACAATTCTCAATTATCTCGAATAACACATAGAAGGCTGGTCTCGATAAAACGTGGTTTGTACTTGCCTTTATTTTGAAATTCGCATTAACAATGATGGGCCAGCAAATATCTATTAGCCGGAAGCAAGTTTTTTTGGAAAAACGGATGTAGTTTTCTGAATTAGTTTCTCTGAGATAGTCCCTTTCAGTGAAGAATGGCAGCCGTAGGCAAAGGTGAAAGTTTCCAGAAAACAAGGCTAAGAAGAATGAATTTTGGTGCATTTTCCTTAAAGCGATCCTGAAACACACGCCCACTATGCACAAACTTCTGAGCATACTTTTGCTTTAATAAATAATTATAACCCCTAGATTTGTTTTTCCCATGTAGAATGAGTCGTTCTCCAGGGCACCGTATGCTTAGTAAAATTATAAATTCATTTTTTTAATATAGAACAGAACTGAAAATTGGAACGTCATGGAAAGTCAGGAAAATGGGTTCAATTTGAAAAATGCAAGGAAATTCTACGAATCAATAATACATTTAGCTCATGCAGTTCTGTAGAAAAATTAATAATGAGATTGTCTATTTAAAAATAACTAATCTAAATTTGCTGCTTGCTTATGACAACTTGTGTTTTTTCGCCTTTTAGCGATAATTGAATAATTCTTTACATTAGCATGTGCCTCATTTTTGCACTTTGTGGCCAGGGTGGTCAGGGAAATTTGTTTTAGAACCATGAAAATTCAGTGAAAGTCAGGGAATTTGGAAATTGCATCAATAAAGATGACGAAAATTCAAAATCGAACATGAACACGGTGGTAATTGGATTTAGCGATTATAATAATCCCCATAATATCCCCAAAATCTTTTTCATGGTGGACATCGTCTTGAGGGGGGTGTTTGAAACTTTTTTAAAATGTTTCCAATTCTTGATATGGGCATTACGTGTTCACCATATAACCTTCCCAGCTATTGGTCGGTTGAAAAATGCTATAAATGGCGTTATCACAAATTGGTCCTATAAGGGCATATCTGGCCATTTCATGTGCTTATGTGTGGGGAGATAGGAGACTATGTAAACTATCCAATCGTTATGGTTATACCGTACGTGCTGTTTTTGACCCAGGCGTCAATCATTCCAGCTCGTAAAAAGATATTCAGAAACTTCTGCCATTTAGTCTGCTCGGAGGTGTCCATTTGCGTTGAGAAATTATGGCCATTAAATTTAGCATCTCCTTAGGATGACTGCCAAGCCTATGGCTGCAGTGCTATAAATTTTAAAATGCAACCCTCGTGGTGGTCTAACCTATGGGATAACGCTTCATAGCTTTCCTACAAGGTGCTAACATTATTCAAGTAAAATAATTGGAGAAATCATACAAAATGGAACTTGAAATGGGTTGGTTATATTTTACGTTTTTCAAAAGCTGCACATTTTCACCTTAGCAATGGCTTACAGGGGCCAGAGGAGCGTTTTAACCGAGGGGATAACTTCTTGAAGTCACTCGAAGTCAGTGAAGTCACCCTGACGTCAGTGAATTCACAGTGAAGTTCCACTGAAGGCATTAAAGTCCCAAAGGGAGTACCAATTAAGTACCGCTGCTGACGTCATTGAATTCATTGAAGTCTCAACGAAGACATTGAACTTTCAACGAAGTAATTTAAAGTCATTGAAGTCCCAAATGGAGTACCAATGAAGTACCAATGACATCATTGAAGTCCCAAAGGGAGCACCAATTAAGTACTGCTGCTGACGTCATTGAATTCATTGAAGTCTCAATGAAGACATTGAACTTCCAACGAAGTCATTTAAAGTCATTGAAGTTCAACTGAAGGAGTTGAAGTCAAGCCAAATGCGTTGAAGTTGAATTATGTCATTGAAGTCAAGCCAAATGCGTTGAAGTTGAATTATGTCGTTGAAGTCAAGGGTGAAATTCGTGAAGTCACTGCAAGTCCGGACGAGTCCAGCCTCGTTCATAAACTTCAATTTGACTTCGAGAACTTCAGTGGAACTTCAGTTAGACTTCAAGAACTCCAGTGGAACTTCAATTAGACTTCAAGAACTTCAGTGGAACCTCAATTAGACTTTTAAAACTTCGTTGGAACTTCGATTAGATTTCAAGAACTTCAATTAGACTTCAATTAGCCTTCAAGAACTTCAGTGGAACTTTACTTAGATTTCAAAAACTTCAGTAGATCTTCAAGAACTTCAGTGAAGTCAAGAAGCCCTTGACAACTGTCGAAGTCCTTGGCATCTCGTTGCACTCCTTGAATTTCAGCAAATCTCTAGGTTTGAACTTTAACGTGATAAAAATGTTACATGCTACAAGTAAATAAGTCATTCCAATTCAATTTCATTGCAATTCTGAACCCTACTGTCATCAAACGTGCCGTGTCATGTCAGTCTATTGCGGAACCTGTCTTAACATTTCAATGTGTATTTGGCAGGTGATCATCACCCTGATCTTCATCTCAGTCCAGGTGATTGGCACCGTGGTGTGGCTGGTCATCGAGGCTCCTGCCACCCGCCAGTACTACCCTGATGGACGTCGTGACCGGGTCATCCTGAAGTGCCGCATTGAAGACTCGTCCTTCTTGGTGTCGCTTGTCTACAACATGTTTCTCATCACAACGTGCACCGTGTACGCAGTCAAGACGCGAAAAATCCCAGAAAACTTCAACGAGTCAAAGTTCATCGGGTTCACCATGTACACCACGTGCATCATATGGCTGGCCTTCATACCGATCTACTTTGGAACTGGAAACTCGTTCGAGGTGAGTTGCTTTGGTGACGATGATGTCTTTGGAGGCATCAGAATGTCCAAAATTCCCTTTG
This sequence comes from Kryphioiulus occultus, assembly GCA_034687865.1. Classification (NCBI taxonomy): domain Eukaryota; kingdom Metazoa; phylum Arthropoda; class Diplopoda; order Julida; family Julidae; genus Kryphioiulus; species Kryphioiulus occultus. The sequence continues at coordinate 22,056 of JAQGAF010000688.1, read as the reverse complement.
CACTTTAACTGTAAATGTTTTGGAGTCCATGTAATGCTCAGTAGGCATACATGTACACCGTATCTGGTAAGATAACGTTGTTCAGAGACATGTATGAGTTTATGGAAATTGGTCATCCAAAAATCCATAAATTGGTTTATTTTTCATAGCAGGATTGTAGATTTCAATGAGCGAGTAATCTGTAAGGACTATTCGAAAAATCAGATACGGTTCCTAGAGGTATAATTACATTATTCTTAGTTGAGTTGTCATTGGATATTTAATTACAGATGTATTTGGTGTAACTTGGAAGAATGTTTGAAGATGGGGACGTTTAAGTATTATGTCATGATCTTTCTGGTTTATGAAATATTGGATTCAAATTCATCATTTGCAAAAAAAATTGCCAATAACGTTTTTTCATATCAACTGTTTCATTAGGATTTTTAGGCCTAAAATGTATCATTTCCGATCTAATTTTTATAAAAAAAAAATTCTCTAAAATTGCAAGGGGGTGATGCAATGTTGATGATGCCCCTCATTGTGTTATATAACATTGGGTTCAAATCCATCATTTGCGATCCAGTTTTGCAAAAAATTTCGCCTATGGCATTTTTTCATCTCATTTGCTTAATGATTTTTATGGCTCAAATTTAACCTTTCCGATCTTTTTTTTTTTGGGAAATGTTCGCTGAATAGGGGGGCTGGCCTAATGACGATGCCATCATTACTGGCTTATAAATTTTAGATTAAAATCCAAATGATGATGTAAATAAGAAGGGGGCTGGCCTAATGATAATGTCATTATTACAATTTTATACATTTTAGGTTAACATCCATGTGTGACCTAGTTTTGCAAAAAAAAAAAAAATTAGACCATGGCGTTTTCTTATACCATTGGCTTCATTATTACTTTTTTGAAGAAAAATTCATCATTTCTTTTAAGATTTTTAGACAAAATGGAATAAAATTGCTGAGTGATTACGTCATCACGTATGGGTCCGAAAATGACGACTAATGCTGACTTCTGGAAATTGCGAAAAAGCGATGACAATACTTGAACGTCCCCATAGCTAGTAGAACTGCATGTATTGATGGGTCTGAATGGATTCCAAACACTTGGTGAATTATTGATGTTGCTCAATTGAGTCTAATTCATCCCTTTTAAGTCTTTTTTCGATCTCGAGAGAATATTATAAGAGGTTATCCGCATTTTCAGTGACCTGTAAGTAAATCTTGCGAATCCCTCTAGGCCCTGCAGATCACCAGGTTTAATCTTTGATTTAACCTTTCCGTTATTGCTTAATCTTTGATTAAACCTGGTTGAAATAATTTGAAACGTTTTAATAAATAGTGAATCCTTAAAAAATCCTTTGGCAATTAAGCAATCTCTTCTTCCTTCAACCCAGGGGCGTTAAGCTAAAGGGAATAAACCTTGAACCTTGAAAAAAATGCACTTTTCAAGTATAAAAAATGCAATTTTATCGCTGTTATGCGGCGAAATACCCCCTTATTGCTCCTTTCCGGAAAGTTTATGAAGTGGGTCATTTTTTTTCCTTTTGATGGATATAGGCCGTTATGTCTCCTAAATGGACTGTTGACCACCGAGCGCTTGACCACTGGCCATTATGCGTCTCATATCTAATATTTATGGATATTACTATGGCTTTCAGTGTTGCACGGACGAATGCCTTCACTCATGTTATGTTTGACCAATGGTTCAATTAAAGGGTTGGGAGGGGCATCTGGACTGAGCAGACTGACCAACGCCCCTCCAATTTACAAGTTGTCTAATGTGCATTTGGCAAGCTGGGAACCTAAGTCCCTATAGTGCTTACAGTTATTAAACATGTAAAACCCTTAGAACAACTAATTTAGTAAAAATATTGGGTTGTTCAAACAACCACGTTTGTTAAATCTCATGTATTTCCACTTGTAATCTCATGATTTATTAAAAATTCAAAAGGTCAAGCTGAGAATATGGAGGAAAATAAATTCTGGTTCAGATCCATTAGTTAACACAGGTTAAACAAAACATGCTAAATCTTTTGAAACTTTTGCCATTGCAATGACTTCATTTATGACCATCTTCCAGTTACAAAAATACATTCATAATTTCGTAAAAATATTGGGCTGGTCCAACAACTCCGTTTGTTGAAAATTCAAAGGGTCAAACTGAGAAAATGCATAATTGGAGGAATGCGTACTTGGATGAATTTAAATTCTGTATTACATCCATTTATTAACACATGTTAAAACAAAAAATGGTAAATCTTTATAAACTTTTTCCATTGCAATGACTTGATTTACGACCATATTTAAGTTGCAAAAAATGCATTCAGTGCCGTTATGATTTCCCAGTTGGGTTATTGGGTTGGTTGCCTGAAGCTCCAAATAAAAACGTTAATTACAGCCTTAGGTTCTTAAGCAAGCAGTTTGCAGAGAATTTAGTGTCTTCCAAATGAATCAAAAGATTCGCCCTTGAATGTCCAAAAGCCTAAATAGAACGTCCTTATTTATGGCAAAGTTTCCCATTTGGCTTTTCGTCTTCATTCTTCGACGATTTAATGCTCGCAATTTCGTTTTGGACCCATTGTTTAGCACTACTTTTCTTAATTTCCAAGTAATTATTTCATGTTTCTCGGTTTTTTTTCAGATTCAAATCACAACGCTGTCTGTGTCCGTTAGCCTGAGCGCCACGGTGGCCCTGGTTTGCCTCTACTCCCCCAAGATATATATCATTGTCTTCCATCCCGATAAAAACGTGCGTAAGTTAACCATGAATTCGGCCACATACAAAAAGGCGCCAACCAGCAGCACCTGCGCCACTTCCGTCAATCATGGTGAGTAGAGTACTTCCGGTTTGCTCCCTGTACGCTTTATAACCATTGATTGTCCTGCTAGACCTTCCAGCAGACCTTACTAGAGTTTAAGGTGATTCTTGAACACTACTGTTCTTGAAATTAACGTTTTGTACAGATAATACATGGGGTCCTTAGTGAGGACCTGCCAGCACAGACTTGTCAAAAAGCGCTTTGAGACCTAAGGCCATCACACCAAAGAATCTCCGCGGCTGCCATCTTGGTTCTGAGTTTGGTTCTCAACCACTTAAAAGCAAAAACTTCTATTGGCAGGATCAACCAGGAATTAGGTAAGGCCACCTCACTAAGGAACCACCATGACTGCCATCCTACTTCAGGCTAATGAGTTTCAGAACAAAGATGGCAGCCAAGGAGGTTCCTTGGTGAGATAACCTTATGTCTGAATGGTTGCCAAATTTATTTTGAAGAGCTTTTTGGCAAGATTGTTCTGACGTACTGCTTAGCTGTATAATCAATTAATTATTCAATATGCATATTGAAAATATGCAAAGGACACTATTGCGAAACTTAACTAATTCACATATTTACCGAAGAAAACTACTATTGGCAGGATCAACCAGGTATCATACAAAAATATACCGTAGATTTACCAGCAGACGGTACCGTCCGACAGTATTAGCTCAGACCCTCCACCACTTCTCAAAGCTGCTTATTGGCGGCCATCTTGGTTCCAATAAGCAAGATTTGAGAACCAGTACAGTGTTCTATTCTCTGTAACTCCCCCAGGCTCAAAATGTGCTCCTCACTAGTGCTTAAGGCTCTTAATTAAGTCACTTGCTAAACTGTGGAAATTGACACGTGGAAAACCTGTGCTGCTTTTCAGATTGTTCCAGCTCAGTCGAGCAGGTCAAAATTGAAACGCCGGTTGGGGAGAAAACAGAAAATGGGGAGCAGGAAATAACCTCGTTGTTGTGACCATGAGTGTGTGCGCTTCTGGCAATGTACTCATTGGACGCCCCCACCCCCACCCCCTGCCCACCCCTCCGTTTTGCCCTTCTCGCCCTGCAGGTGGCTCTGTGGAGCACGTGAAGCTCACCGAGCGCGCCACCATCGCCATCGTCAAGCCCGTCATGGAGAACGAGCACGACAGTCTGACGTCAATGTGACGTCAGTGCAACGGCGGCACGTGCTAGGCCTGGGACAAAAATGGCGGCGCGAAGGACCCTCCGTCCGAGGATTCCGGTGGCCAACCTGGGATTCTGAGTGCGCGTGTACAAAGGGTGTACATAGAGGACATTGCTGTACAGCGGCGCGACTAGCCGCGCCACCTAGTGACTTCTTTTTCGACACGCATTCCAGATTTTGTAAACCGAGCTCGTTTCTCCCATGATTTTTCCATAATTTATTTCATGACCGTTCCACGAGCAGCCGCGAGCTGAGGCCCGATAGCCCTCAAGATGGTGGCACTGGTGAACCTGTGGGTTTTGCATGATTTTCCTGCATGTGCCTGCTTGTCCCTGCCTCACCTGTCCCGTGTCACGATGCCTGACTCAAGATTTAAACTGCTTTCGCCATTGAACACCTTAGTAATTTTAAATTCGAAAGGGCGACCCCCAGCGGTGGTTGTTGCATGTTGTTGGGCATGCTAGAAAGCGCCACCTGGTTTTGGAATTGCTATGTCATGAACTAGGTCATCCCCAATGGTGGGTATGCCATACGTCATCCCCTAGTGGTGGGTATGCCATACGTCATCCCCTAGTGGTGGGTATGCCTAGCGTCATCCCCTGGTGGTGGGTATGCCATACGTCATCCCCTGGTGGTGGGTATGCCATACGTCATCCCCTGGTGTTGAGTATGCCATACGTCATCCCCTGGTGGTGGGTATGCCATACGTCATCCCCTGGTGGTGGGTATGCCATACGTCATCCCCTGGTGATGGATATGCCATACGTCATCCACTGGTCGTGGGTATGCCATACGTCATTACCGAGTTGTGGGTATGCCATACCTCATTCCCTAGTGGTGGGTATGCCATACCTCATTCCCTAGTGGTGGGTATGCCATACCTCATTCCCTAGTGGTGGGTATGCCATACGTCATCCCTTCGTGGTGGGTATGCCATACGTCATCCCTTCGAGGTGGGTTTGCCATACGTCATCCCTTCGTGGACAGGCTATTGGAGTTGCATTTTGGGCGTGGCTTTCCATGACTGAAGACGATATGAGATCGTAGGAAGCAGAGCTTCATGGAGTGATTCACATGATGTACCCTTCACGGTGATTTAACCCAGCATGAGTGATTGCAGTTGGTGAGTAGTCTGTTTTTTTGTTGTCCTAAATCAAGGATAAAAAGATCCATAAAAGCATGGAATGTTGACCTCGGTAGATTGTTACATAAATGACCTTGTCGAAACGTTGAGCATGATTGCATGTACATGTACCTATCCCGCAAACAAAGAGTGGAACATCATGCTTATTGCTCAAGAGTGACGTCATGAGATATGTTGCTTGAGCCGAAGCCCTTCTCGAAAAACAGGGCATGTACCGTAGTGTGTATGCAAATTGGACACCAAGAAATCCAGCTAGTCCAGAAATCTCACTCAGATCGAATTTATACATTCGTCCTAATAAGAGCGTAACATGTTTGTAGGAGTGCTTGCCTGCCAGAATTTGTCTACTTTTGCACTGCAGTGACGTCATCGTGCAATTGGAAAATCCGGAAGCGGAAGTGCGCCATGACGCTCCATTTCACCGTGTCTTTTCTCGCAATGGTTAACAAAACTTGGTAAGTGCAAATTCATGACATCTGGCTTCTGACAATTATTATTTATGTTCTATTCGAATTTAAGATAGGGAAATGCACCTTGGCTGCTGAATTTCGGGTGAATATAGCGCCACCTGTCGTTAATTTAGTGTTGGGTTTCGAAGTTTAATTGCTCAATCATTATTCATGCACGGATTTTTGTTCTAGCTTGCTCTTCCCAGCCCAAGAGCAACCTTGAAAATGTTTTCGTTGTAAATAGGATGTACTACAGAATATGCCCTGCTCTACTTGTCTAATACAGTAGACTAGAGTGACAATTGTCCTTGATGTTGTGGCTTGTCCTTATTTTATTTTTTCGTTATTTTGGTTTATTTTACCTTTTTATGTGAATTTTTAACGTTTTTATGTGTTGAACCTGACCTATACCAACCTAAACTATGCTAAAATGCAATTTCTGATTAATTTCAAATTAACTGCAAGTCTACTTACCGCTAGGAGAAGCCCACGTTCTCATAGTTTCTATGGCGGAGTGGGACAACAGCAGGGCATATTCCGTAGTATAGCCGAAAATGCTAAGAAATGATCTCTCCTGGTCTTGTGGGACCAGTTAGTGGCGATTTCTCCAAAAATATATATTTTCCGAATTTCTGGCAGTGTTTAACCGGTTTTTCTGACAAAATCTCTCGATGCCGAAACTCCGCTCAGCCATTGACGATCACCCCCTCACATATCACCCACCAGTAAATGTGTATAAAATGCCAATTAACTGTAGCTGCAATTAACGACTACTTAATCGAATCGCGTATCCGTATGTAGGGGTTAATTCGGGGAGTTTTGGGGAAAAAATGCGCTAATTAATAGGGCCAAATCAAACCTGGTAATGATGGGCCTCGTCACGTGTTCGGACGATGGTCCAAAGCGAACATTTTGTAACGAGTTTTATATGAAAAGCAGGGAAAAATCGTTATCCAGATTTATTAGCGCGAATTTTGCACGAATTTCCGCTGTCAAATTTGCGAAATTTTCGGTTTTTGTCTACCTTCGCCAAACTACAAATAATTGCATTGAATTTGCCAGAGTTGTGACCTGTTGCACGAATCTCCGGTTAGCACTAACCGGTCAGCAGGACACCGGTTGGCTATACGTAAGTTAGCAGTTCAGTAAACTGTAGTTAAATGGAGATTTTTGCAACCTGTAACTTTCGTTACCTTAACTAAGCGTTATTTAGGATTGGACTGAAGTCGAGTTATTGGACAATGGACCTGAGTGTGCGCATGAGTCCCAGCACATCTCTGAGAATCTTTCACAGAAAAGCACCGATAATATTTTTAGTAACTTTCTGAAAATCTGCATCTAACATCTTGGAATTTCCGAACTAATTGCTAATACACTTTGATGAGGTTCAACGAAATTGAGGTACATGTGAAGTCTACCACAAGATGGCGCTGATTAAGGTGCGCACATGATGGGTCCATTGTTGTTTTTGTCCAAATAGGATCCGTTAGGCTTATTAGCATCTAGGGTAATCAGTCTATTTTATAAACGAGATTATTGATATCGAGGCTCTTATCAAAGCCGAACTTTGGGAAAAAATACGATTAAATTAGGTGTCTCTTTGTGATGTCTATTGCGTCATGCTGGTGTCACGTGACCTACGTCCATGTTTATCTCCAGCAATCTCAGTGTAACAACAACAAACGGCAGCCATATCGACATTTACGACTTTTTTTTCGTTATGTTAGCGCCAGGTGGCAGCACTGCCAGTTTAAGAATGTCTGCTTAATGTCGTCCATTATCCTATGGAATGATCCCATGGAATCTGAAAGTAACATGAATCGTAACAACTGATGGTAACATCACATGTCATCTCTACTGATGTTCTGATAGGTTAGGGACTGTGCATAAACGTCGTCCATCAAAATGTCGAGTTTTGGACATCATATTCCTGTAAATACAGGAGTTTGGCAAATGATGGAAACTCATGCTACATCTCTGGAAATAGCAGAGTATTTGCTTTGAAAAAGTCATGGAAATTAAAAAATAGTGATGCATTTTACATTGTCAGTTACCATATTAGTTAACACAAAAATCAAGAGATGAGAAGCAAGTGAAAGAAATTAATAATGAATTTGTTGTTGCATTTTTAGTGGTAACGGTGGACAGGGAATTTTATTATAAAGTCTGGAAAAGACCCCAAAACATCACGGAAGTTATAAATTTCTAAGTAAAATTTTGTCTGCCTCCTGTTTATTTGCGTGTACAGTATAACAAGCCATACATGCATCATTCTTTACATTGGTTTATGCCATGTTCTTGCTGATTTTTGTGAACCCACTTTGGATGTCATTTATGCACAGCTCTTTAGCAACATGGTTGAGTTGACTTATCATGCCTGGTGAGCTTCTCATCAAGATGGACAACGATCTTATGACTTCATGGAAGAACAAGGGGTGCAACCACTTGGTTCCAAACTCGCCTCATTTCTTGTAACTTACCCCTTGGTCAGTTTTTTATGTTAACGTTTCATGCACATGTGGCGCTGTTGACAAGGTCAGGCATGTGGCCAGTTGGTATGCAGTTTTTTACCCTTTATTACTCAATATTTTTGAAAAAATAACTATTTCAAGAGCTATAACAGTGCATCTCAAATTACAGGCGCGACCCACCTAAAACATTGAAAACGTCATAGGTAATTTTTTGTACAAATGTAGACCACAAATAGTGGATTTCAGCTTGCTTTTCTAAAAAAAATTGAATGGTGTAAAATGTAAGATCATTGTTTAAGAGAACGCCGTAGGTAATTTTTTTTAATTCGACCAAAAATGGATTTCAAGTGCATTTTCATGGAAATGATTTTTGTAAGACATAACGCAATATTTTTAGGATTTTTACAAATATTAGTCTTCAAAAGAGCGCCGCAGGAAATTTAAAAAAATATTATAAAATAAATTTTATTACGTTTTTTATGAAATTAAGGACTTGAATGGAGGTGAAATTCCTTAGTTTTAAGCTGAATTTCTTGTGAAATTCATTTCCAACGAATTTTTTACATAAATTGTCATTTTTACCCAATTTCTCAAATTTTTTCATATTTTTCACCCAAAGGGTATAATTTTTTACACTCTGTCACACTGGTCACATGCCTGCTTCAGCAAAGTCAAGGAAGTGCTTCTTGTAACGTTTGTTTGTGACTTGACAGAAGACAATCACTTGTGTCCGTTGGTTTCCAACAAAGTAAATTAGGAATGGGCCCATTGAAAGTATACCAAATATGCGACAAATCCTTCTCAAAGATGGCTTGCTGCATGCAGCAGCGCCACCTTGTGACCCTAGTTTTCCTTCAGTTTTTTTCTCGATCTGAATATTCGTTGTGGTTTTTCTGTCTCAGTACTTATTAACTCATTAGCATAATTAATTACATCACTTCCAACGAGGTGTAAGGAAATTTTCGGGCAAACGGGTACGTCCAGCGTGATGTGGTTGCTTGGCGATAAAATAATTACTCTAATTATAATCACACCCTGTATTTGATTAAAAAAACAAGTGTAAATACAGCTAGCTACCCATCTCGTACGTGTTCGTGTGCGTGTGGATATAATCACGCTTTCGTGTTCTCGTTCTCCAACAAGGTCAAGGGTCAATCTGTACCCACGCGCACCAGTTAACTGTCTAGAGCAGCTCCCTCCATTCGTCAAATCGGTGTTTTTTATGCAAATGAGCCATACCTTAATTAGTTTTAATTACTAGCATTTGGTCATCTAAATCTCCGACGTTCTTCGCCATCACTCTATGCACATTTATACAAGTTTCATTTTTGACTTATTCGTGTGACAGCTGAGATTTCTACCTTTCCTAACCTCGCAGTGGGCACGCATGCGCCCTAGGTACCAGTTTCGTGTAATTTGGCAATTTAACTGTAAGATAGTACTCGTTCATAGCAATATCTTCTTGTTCCATGTGTTATATTGGTTTTCTAGGATTTGCAAAGTAAAATACATGTAGGCGTCAGAATTTTAACCAGGAAGAAAAAAAACTACTTTGGTAGTAAAACATAATCAAGAATCTGTATTTCGTGAATTTCGAGCGAAACCCTATCATCCAATACCTCAAAATGACCATCATACACAGTTGAATTCGATAACAACAAGGATGGTATCGAAATTTGTCGAAACTGATTGAAATTTCGTAAAAATGAGCTAATTGTATTTATTTTCAAGTGAATGGTTACATTATTTTTGATCTCGGCAGTTTTCGATAAATTTCCTCCAGGGTATCTAAGAATCAGTTTCAGACCGTAAAATTTCAAGGAATTGTCAGCTTGTTTCAAACTCCAGACCCAATGGCACTGAACGTCTTCAAAACTCATTTTGCACAATTTCCTAATTTGGTCACTGTACATCTCGGTCAAATTTCAGTTTATAGTGGTCATCCATAGACTCAAAATAACCGTCTTGGGATGCTGAATTGTATAGAAATCTGAACAGTTTTAAATCTTTTTTGAGAGGTCCCAAAAGATGAAAAAAGTTGTTTTGGGTTGTCCAAAAACCCATGGCCAGATCAGAACTGCTAACTGACCTCAAGGGTTCACGACTACTTTGCTGATGATGCCTTGCACCAAACTTGAGTTGGTTTAATAGGCGATTACATATAGTTATATTCGAAAACACATTGATAATGCAGTCTAAATATCACTTGGTCCATCTTAGGCTTTTAAATAATTGTTCTACGACAGTTTTATGTCGATACTGTATAGCGTAGACCTACATTATTTGTAAACCAGCTTGTAACGAAGGTTTCCCACATTTGCAACTGAAGCTCAATATTTAATAATGCATTCAATTGGTTTGATATGATAGCAATAATTACTATTCAAAGAGTATGTTAGGCCTAGACTGTTGAAGTTAGTGTACATGTAGATCTATTAATCGTCTCGTCGTACCAGTAATTAGGCGTGTCCGCAAATACTCTGGCAAATTAATGCAATTATTACAAGCGGCTTTGAAATGTATACAATGCATCGTTTTCGTTCCCCAAAAATAGTTTTCACGAAAAAAATTATATTAATGCAAACGATATCATCCAGATTGCGGGTGGACACCTCAAGGTTGCTGCACTGGAAGCGGGGCCTTGACAACTTAAAGAAGCCACTTAAAGTTATGTTATTTATTAACAGTTTCAACCATTTATTGTTTATTATCTATTATTTCTGTAATCTTATTAGCAACTACTGAGACAATTTTGTCAAGGATTTATTATTTTACATTAATTCACTCACGTGGAAAGGAAATGCATTGTGAAATGCATTACGAATTGCAAAAGATATTGCAAATGCATTGGTTGTTTTTATCACAACACGAAATACGTTTGGTAATATAAACAAAAATGCATTTCATTATTGCGTTTTACAATGCATTATAAAATATACTGACTTGTGTATTTCACAATGTACAGGTATTTGAAACTACGTAGTTGTAAAAGTTATGTGTACTACATTGAATTTAATGAAATTTGTGTTTTTTTTAATTTTAAACTTCATTTCATACCAGTTATAATGTATTTATTAATTATTTTTGATGTTTTTAAAATTCAGAATTGAGATTTTTTTAAACTTGAAACCTTGATTAATGCGAGGATTTAGACATTTTACAATGCCTGAAATATGAATTGTAAAATACATTCTTCAATATATACATTATGCTATATATTCTTCAATGCACACCAACTCTGCTTAATTTACAGTGTGCATTGCACAATTCAAATTGTACATTCTTCAATACGCATATTACATTGCAATATGCATTCCATTATGCATTACAAACTGCTTAAAACACATTTTAAAATGCATTCGAAAATGTATTTTCAAATATATTTGTTAATGCTATTTGAAACAAAATTTGTCTCAGTCAACAGACATTTTAAAAATAGACATTCAAATGTACCCAATGCATGTGTTACAATGCATTTCTAAATGCATATGGGCAGTAATTTGAATATTAAAATTTGACGAATTTTAATATGATTTCGTGTCAAAGCGTCCAGGAAAATTGCTTTCCAAATTATTTCCATTATTTTTTTAAATTACTGTTTGCCATATGGTGCCATTAATGAATATAAATAATGTGTAATGTATTGACTGAGAAATTTGCTAATACATATTGTTAATTCATAGTCACTTAAGAGTTACCTAAAAATTCTCATGTTTTTTATTATTTATTTAAGCTAATGGATTACAAATTTGCAATAGTAAATTTATAAATTATCTTTTGCAAATCATAATCGTGATGTTGCCGTTGCCATAATGTTTCTCAACCAATCGCGTTTGACGTCAGACATCTCTTCCCTGTGATAAAAAGTGGTTTAAATTAATAAAAAAATCAATCATAACAGACGTTTAAGCTCCGCCCTTAGCTCTGCACTTTTAAGGTGTCCACGACTATTTTCTGGAGTTTTTCTGTCAAGGATTAGCCAATCGGGTCGATCACTTATTTTTGACTAATTTTAGCGAGAAGATCGCTGGTTGTACCAAATTATGATTAGTGTAACCGTCGATTAAACATATATTCACGTATTTCTAAATGCAGGTTTAAGCCTCGGTTAGTGCTAACCGGAGTATGGTGCATCCCGGCGTGAAACTCATAGGTTTTTCGTGTAAATATATAAATATAACTATATCAAGTGTGCTTAATTGCAGCTAATTAAAGCGAAATGCTGCAGTCCCACATTGCGGCCATTTTCATTTGCTTTTCAGCTTATTTAATTGTAGTCATGTATTGGCTTCTCTATAAATATTGAATATTCACGCAGCTTAATTGTCATATTGTAATTATGCCTCATTTCCCCCATCATGCCATGCGTATTATAGAAATTGTTTTTCTTTCTTATTTGTAAAAATCTATAATATATATATATATTGACTCGCTGATGTTCAAATGCAGTTTTCAGGTTTTCCGTTCAACCAGTGACTGAAGGCTTGCGATGGGCAAGTTTTTGCGTAGGTTTAGTCACATGTGTACAAAACATTTTCCAAATAAACATTGCGAAATTGTAGAACTTGTACTGTAATTGTAGTGCAGGTACACGAAGACTTCCGGTTTCGACTTCATGGTGACTTCCGGAAAATTGGCATCATGTTTCCTCCAGGTATCGTATTCTAATTTTAGAACAAAATTTCGGGATATTAACTCCTAGTAGTTAAAGTTTTCTACCTTAGTTTTATAAAGATATTGATCTGTATTTCATTTTGATAACTTTTCGGACACATTCTTTTGCACAATTTAAAACAATGGCGAACATTCAGTACTATTTTAATCAGTTCTACAGTAGACCCTGACTAAAATTATACTGTTAAGACCGGTGCCAAATATTAGTTTAGACAGGATATTATATCAGACAGGTTCAACTGCAGGCATGCTAAAACAGTTAAACGCTGTAAGGGCGATTTTCAAACACTATAACATTTGTTTAGTTCGCAATATTGTAAAACAGACTAATTAAATTTTGTAAAATTGGTTTCCATTGTTTTTTCTAAGCGATTTTTAAATTACAGTAGAACCTCAGTAAGTTGACCACCCAAGGGACTGTTGCAAACTGGCCAACATATGGAACGAGGCTTGTACTGACACAGGATTTTTATTGCATGTACATGTACTACATGTACTTGCATTTTACTGTAACCATGTACAGTGCAGTAGGGGTACCTAAGGGGTTCAAAATGTACTTTACAGCTCTGTCTAGACAGTTATTATTCAGGCGTGTACAGTATAAGTTTTGCAAGCAGCCAATATATTTAATCATCCATGATTTTACATGTTGAGACCTGCTGGTCAACATACAGAGAGTAAATTACTTTTGTGTCATATTGCAAGCGGTGAACATATAGAGGTCACTTTCTATTGAGTTAATGCGGGGAGCGTCCGATCAGTTAAAATAATGGTAAACATAGGGACGCGGAGCCGCACCCAAGAAAAAAAATTCCGAAATTTTTTCATGGGAGATGAGGTTCAGAACCCCCGAAATAAAATCCTGCGTACCTACGGCAGTGGGGATGTGGTTAACTTTGGAGGTTCTGTAACTAACTCTTGTACAGAAAATGACTTTGGGGTATACGTGTAAAAATGACGAAATAATTTACTCAGGTTGGTCGAAGCGCCGCTGGATGGCGCCACTTGCCATCTGTGCAATTCTTGTTCGGTTCTGCTGCCATTCTGGTCTCAGGTGTTTTCTTTCAATTGCGCGTAACTTATCAACTTTAACGATTTTTCTCACCGTTTGTGAAAAAGGTTCGACGTAAAATGAAAGGAGAAGTTGAATATGTCATCGTTGGTGGAATTGAATTCGTGCAGATTTCAACAAAAAAAGTTTTCACACACAAAACGACAACGTGCTGTTGCTACCAGGTCACATAGCGTCTTGCGAAGTTACTTCTGACTTACAGTACATGTAATATGTAGCTTCTGGTCAAAACAACAGGTAGGATTCAAACCTTCAAACCAAACGTATTTGTTTATTATCTGAACGAATATATGAAAGTAAGTAAAATATACAAGTGTGAATGTTAGCTTCCTGTTTTTGCCCAGCAATTTTTGAAGGAATTTGTTCGTCCAAATACCAGAACCCTAGCGAAGCCAAGCCATGTCATAGCAATTTTCAAAAATGCTGTCTGTCCTGAGCCTGCTGGTCTAATAAATAATTGACAACCATTAATGGTAATTTCGTATGAAAATTAAGTTGATACTCCTAAAATCTCGTTCTCGTAAAGAAGTGAAAACACCAGGGTTTTGTGGAATTTTTAAAGCTGAAGTTTCAAGGTTAGTAATAATAATTCAACGCCAGATTTCTCAGATAACCTTTGAACTGCTGACTATTGGATTGTGACCATCCATGGGCTAGGGCTGAGTCCCTTCTTTGTAGCGCTTTGAATTTCGTGCCTTTCAGTGTTCTATCGATTGTTTGAGCATCCAAGGTACGATAACGTTTCAGCGTTCTCTGATGGCCTTTGAAATTCTTCATCGCAAGGTTCTTGGGGTCAAAGAGTAATTCAACTAGCTTAAGAAGTGAACAGACAGTAAACCGAACTGTCTTGTCAGCAGACATTGAGCATCCACCGCAGCTTCTTGTAATTGCTCAACTACAATTCAACACAGTTGCTGGCTTTCATAATCGAAGTTAACATTGGTCATTACATGGTCAGTTTCGCCTATGTCCTTTAGGAATGTGCAGGTCGTTGTGTTTTTGTCTGATTGGCAAATGTTGATTGGTTAAGCGCACTCCAGCCACATTTTCTCTCCTTAAAGTCACGTCCGGTCTGGAGGAATTATTCGCGCTTGTTTCCCACTAAGTGGTCAAGCCAGCGATGGGTCAAGCGCCCACTCGCATATGGATGGCAAAGCCCTTATTGTTCTGTATGCGATATTGGCACTGGTCAAGTATTTCATTAAATGGTGCAAATGGCGCCATTGTTGGATGGCCAATTACATCCTGAAGAGAAGAATGTCACCCATTTGACCGCTGGGGCAAAATCATGCTGTTTTATGGTCACGATTTTAAAGATGGTCTTTGAGGGTGATGTCTAGGGCCCTATTTCATAAAACTTGAAGTGTGTGAAGAATTGATGAATCTGATGGATAGCTGTGACGTTTGAGGATTGCATGTTTCAGAAATATATATGAAGAGCTGGGGAGTGAAGAATGAAGAACTTAATGAGTTTTAAGTGTAGAAACCTGGTTAGGGTCCTATTTCAATTACGTTTTGGAGTTTGTGGAGTAAAGTGTGAGTAGTAAAGAATTGATTATAATTCTGTTTCACAAACATTTCATCCTCAATCCTCAAAAATGTGCGAGTATTGGATGATTTAGGCATGGGTATAGTGAGAATATGATGCGTATGGCAGGCTCAGCCCGGTCTTATTGAACAGTTGATGAGCCAAATGCGAGTAGGTGTACCATATACGTTTTGCATGGCTTATTGGGTTTGCATGTTACTGTAGGATGAAACCTCACAAAATGTGTTACTGGGGTTTGCAATCTATATACTGTATTTACCTTTTTACAAGTTGTTTTCCCTTAGCACAGTAACATACATGTACATCGTTGAATGTTAATCTTAATGCCTCAACTGTGTTGAGGATTTTTAAATCATCCCTCAGAATAATCATGAGGTTTTTATGAAACCCAATTTGGGTTTCTCCCCATAAATTCATCATGTTCTGCCCCAACACCTCAATTAATTTTATGAAACATGAAATCCTGAAATTCCCACAGGCTGTATCTTTCCGATTCGTCAATCCCTCACACTCCTCAAAATTTATGAAATAGGGCACTGGCTTCAATTCTCCTTGGGAGGATTGGGATGACATGTTTGTGAAACAGAATTATCATCAATCATTCATCAAAGTGTTATGAAATAGGGCTCAGCTCAATGCTGGTAGTCAACTAGTTTTCATAAATTGTGCGCTGGCGCCACCTTCCCACAATAACAGGAAATTAAGGGAAGATATTATGGAAGCCACCCACGCAACTCCGAATGACGTCATCAGTGGTCATCACCTTTGATCTCGCGGATCCTGGGGTGTTGACCAGTCATCCGAGGTATCAAAATTACCGTCTCGACCAGCAGATTATCGACGAAGTGCTCGCTGGAAATGAATCTACAACCACATGTGAACTTAAATTTGTAATTAAAGTCCAGAGTGCACCGACAACACCGCGCATCATTTATTGATTTCTTAATTTCGTGTTGACCAGTGGTCATCGAGAGCCCAACGGCCTGTTTGCCTGGTGTCCGATTGGGAATCCTTGTGTTAAGGTGTTTTAATATTAATGAGCAATCCGGATAAAAGCCTCTTGTTCGATGCCTACACATACACTGACCATACGTTGGCCGAAATTGATTTTCTAGTTGCTGGATTGGCTGCTGCCCAAGCGAGTTTTGCATTCCAAAGCTGCTGGACAATGGACATTAATACATGAAGTTGAGAGGGTCGAAAGAATTGATGAACTTGAATCCACCAGATGGGCAGTGGGCATGGGGCATTGACACTTTGTAAAATGACCACTTTCAGCACTATTAATCCATTCATTTATAACGCTGTTTGATTTTGTGACCATCTACTGTAAGTCCAAATTGTAGAATACTTTTACTTGAGTCCCATTTGGAAAAACCAAGGAAATTGATTTCATCTGGAAAATTCACGTCCAACAGTTTGGTTTTGTAAGAAGTCTCAGAATAGTGCTTAGCCCAAAAGTTTGAAAGTTTGAAAATAGCAGACTAAAACTGACCTGTTGCATCCAGAAAGTACATGGTGATCACAAGGTTGTGCTCTGATTAGATATGGAAAATCAGGATATGTTGTGGAAATTGAGTTGATAGGGAAAAGTCAAACACAACAGCTTGATTAGTAAGAAGTCTCAGAAAAGTATCAGCCCAATAATATGAAAGTTTGAAAATAGCAGACTAAAACTGACCTAAAATATGCAATAAAGTAAGGGTGATCATAATGTCTTCCACTCAATAGAAGTAGAAATACTGGAAAAGTCAAGCACAGCAATTTGATTAATAAGAAATCTCAGAAAAGTATTAGCCCAAAAGTATGAAATTTGAAAATAGCAGACTAAAACTAACCTAAAACACGCAATAAAGTAAGGGTGATCATAATGTCCTACACTCAACAGAGATGGAAAATCTTGAAAAGTCAAGGAAATTGATTTGATCTGGAAATGTCAAGCACAACAGTTTGATTAGTAAGAAGTCTGAGAAAAGTATTAGCCCAAATGTATGGAAGTTTGTAAATTGCAGACTAAAACTGACCTAAAACACGCAATAAAGTAAGGGTGATCATAATGTCCTACACTCAGTAGAGGTAGAAAATCTCGAAAAGTCAAGGAAATTGATTTGATCTGGAAGCGTCAGGCCCAAGTTTGATTTGAAGAAGTCTCAGAAAAACGTTTAGCTACGTTTTTGCCCAAGCGCATTAGTTTGATTAAAACTGACCTTTTGCACACAAAGCGTACAGGGTGATAATAAGGTCCTTCCCTTATTACAGAAATTAATTATTTAAAACTGCTAGTTGCAATAACCAAATTTTAGAAGGTGAACTCCCGCTTCGCTAAAATCTTATGTGTCTGCACTGTAATGGGTCCTAAGCTGCTACTTCTGTGAACCCCTATCGATCAGCGTGAATTGTCCAGCTTGTCCATCCTTGACCACGCGCGCGTGCCCATGTGTCGCTCTCCAATTAAAAACTGATCTAGCTTCTTTCCTTTTCAAAAATCCATTTGGTGGACATCGAATGCTGAATTTGTTCCTGACTTCCTGTCAAGTGTTTGTTTGGCCACCTGTCTTGACCACTGATTTATGTGCTGACCACGCGTGCCGTTAAATTAAGCCTGGGAGCGAATCAATATTGGACCTCCAAAACGAATAAATTTCGACTGTGGCGCTGCACTGATCTCTAGGATCAGCTCATTCTGAGATAACAAAAGTTTGCTTTTTTGGATTCCAGTAATGGAAATTAGCTTTTGCTCATTCTTTCAGTGGTTTTACTTTGTTGAAGGCTTTCCAGTTCTGACCTAACTACCGGTACATGATACAAAAAATCATTTTAGAGTGGATTCTGGTTAGTCTGGAGAATTTAGATCTGATGATTTTAATTCGATCCTATACAGAACAACCTGCCTAAAATAATACTATTGAAACCGGTGCCAAATCTGAAAAAGTCAAGCACAGCAATTTAATTTACAAGAAGTCCCAGAAAAGCATTTAGCCCAAAAGTATGAAAGTTTGAAAGTAGAAACACTGCAGTAAAGGTGATCGTAATGTCCTACCCTTTATACAGATAAAAAATCTGGAAAAGTCAAGGAAATTGATATGACCTGAAAAGGCAAGCACAACGACTTGATTTGTAAGAGATCTCAGAAAAGTATTAGCCCAAAAGTATGACAGTTGGTAAATTAATGGAAGCAGACTACAACTGACCTACAGCAAACAATAAAGTAAGGGTGATCATGAATTCCTACCTTCAAAATCTGAAAAAGTCATGGAAATTAGTATGATTTTTAAAGGTCAAGCATAGCAATTTGATTTGTAAGATGTCTAAGAAAAGTGATTAGCACAATTTCTATCCAAAAGTATTAAAGTTTAACGAAAATTGACCTTTTGCACCCAACACGTAAATGGGGATCACAAGATCCTACCCTTATTACCGATCGCAAATCTGGAAAAATCAAAAAATGCATGACCTGGAAAGTCAAGCACAACATACCAAAGATGGTATAATTAACATTTACATGTATATTTATTAAATTCAACTACATACTTGGAACAATAATAGTAAGTTCGTGGAAAACTGTTTAACTTAATTTAGCTATCCCGGCATTTGCCTGGGTAAAGTGATTGTGGGAAAACCACGAATAAAAACCACAATAAGGATAGCAGTGAAATGTCTAATGATACAATTATTATAAGCTTAGTAATATTATGAAAAATGCCTTTGGGCTGGCACTACACACCTGGGTGGTGATATACCCTGATGGAGTAATGATATTATGGTGCCGGGACAGGGTCTCAGGGCAAAAGCTCTTCATTTATTGGGGACTTAATTTATGCTTGCCCCATTCTCGTCATTAGAACACGCATACGCAGCCTGCACTCCCTGCATGGTATTTGTACAGGGATGGTCGGCTCGATTGGCGGCGGCGAAGGCTGCTCTAGGTGTACGTAGTCACCTGATTCGAAGTTCAGAGTCATGTCGTCGATGCTACTGCAGCTGCTATTGCTTTTCGACATGCTCGACTTGCGAAAAAATTGGCGGAATTTTTTAAAAATCTTCGCCATTTTATTAATCCTAAACAAAAACAGAAACGGAATCAGATTAACTACATGTACATGTACATGTGCTGTATATACTGTAGTTTTTTTTATTTCCTAAGCTAATCAAGATACGCACTATATACTTACATGTATGTTCAATTCACTTCCTAAAACTGATGAGAGCTTTTTGGCTTGCTACGATTGCTTTTGCAAAAATTCGCATTCTATAATTCAAAACGTGCACGTTCGATCATTCTACCCGGCATGAGATGGCAGTTGAAGTACTGGTAAACATTTCCATGCAGTTGGTTAAAATTTAGCATGTGAATCTAAAGCAACTCGTTGCAATTAACGATGCACTGATATAGGATGGAGACTGCAGGTTATCATTTTGCATGTTGAGTCCTACCTAATTAGCTTTTGCCTTTTACTAACGTCAGGCCAATTTCCATTTCACTTGTGTCTACATGTAAAATTTCACGGAAAACCAACATATGAAGGCAAACTTTGTTGGCCCATCATGAATGGACTTACGGAAACATGTAATATAGATTAAATTTGTGATGTCAGTCCGTTATGCATAAGGACTCGCATGACCAGGGCCCTATTTCATAAAACTTGGTCTCTGAAGAATTGATGAATTTTATGGATAGCTGTACCGTATAGAGCATTCCATGTTTCATAATTATATATGACGAGCAGGGGATTGAGGAATGGGAATAGTGAGGATTTGAGGAGTATGGCCGGCGCAGCCCTGTCTTATTGAGTAGTTGATGAGCCAAATGTGTGTAGAGGTGCACCATACGTTTTGCATGGCTGATTGTGTCTGCACGTTACTGTCAGATAAAACCTCGCAAAACGTGTTACTGGGATTTACAATCTACAGTATCTATTTACCTCTCATTAGTTAATTGATTCCCCTTTAACGCAGAAACGTATATCGTTGAATGTTAATCTCCAATGTCTCAACTGTGCTGGTGATTTTTTAAATCATCCCTCAGAATAATCATTAGGAGTTTGAGGTTTATTTCATCTTCACTTCTCATGCAACTCCGGTTTCTACACTCAAATTCATCATGTTCTTCACTCCCCAACTCCTCATATAAGTTTTTCAAACATGAAATCTTCATTCTCACAGCTGTCTCTGTTTCATCAATTCCTCACAGTTCTATCCTCCAGATTCATCCATTCCTCACACTCCTCAAAGTTTATGAAATAGGATATAGGCCTCAATTCTCCAATCCTCATCCACATCTCACTTCTCAAAGTTTTATGAAATATACACTACAATGCTATGTGGGAGTATGTGTGTTGGATGCTGGAACAAACGTGCAAGATTCTGATTGGTTGTAGAGGGCGCTTCGGGTCGTGTTTACTGCGCTGTAAGCAATTATGCCTAGGCAGTGGCAAGGGACCAAACGCTCCCCCCAAGGGCACGTCACTACTTGGAAAAGGCTTTAATGATTTCTGAGGACAATCTTAGGACTGTCTAAGAGTTTTGCCTCAACATTTGATTTTCTCGCCACCATACGCGCTCGTTAATTGCGTTGTTGGAGTTTTCTTGACAGATTCAGTGCAGGAGGTAGGATGGGGTGGATTTTAATT
The DNA here is from genome assembly GCA_034687865.1 of Kryphioiulus occultus. NCBI lineage: Eukaryota > Metazoa > Arthropoda > Diplopoda > Julida > Julidae > Kryphioiulus > Kryphioiulus occultus. The sequence goes on along the minus strand of JAQGAF010000688.1, from coordinate 1,081 downwards.
TCCCATAATCCAAAGCGTGCTGACGAATGTGTTACGTTACCCTATACCCTGCGCATTGCTCAAGAATCTTTTCAAAGCGATTTGCAGAATCAATTCATCATACTTGCTTGTATTGATTTGACAATGTATTTTCAAAACATTTTCATTAGCTTCATTATTTTTTTTCTAAAAATCTGATCACCTTGTTTTTTTTTTAACACAAAAAAACAGCTGATACAATTAAAACATCACTTCAGTTCTAGTCAGTGGTATGAACGAATTATGCAAATCTAGATCAATTTGTAAAACTTGAGTAACTTTTACTCCATTATATTTGTTTGTTTTATTAGCATTTTAATTTCGTGAAAACTACCATCGATGGTAAGGTGGAAGGCTCAGCTTCCGGTTTATGTCAACCTTAATTTCGGTATTAATTTTGTCAGATGGCAAATTGCAATGTCATCGTCTTACCGTCTCGCGGCACGTTTGAGAATTAGCTCCTTAAAATTCACAAGGCCCATCTGAGATTTAATTAGAAAATGCTAATTTAATGAGAATCTCAGAAGATATGCTAATGCGGTTGTGTACGGAAGATGTTGGACCAACAAGGGACTCCATGAAATATGGATTTGTTGGAACAGATTTTAATCCGGCTAAGATTTTTAATGCACTTGACAGGGCGTGGGCGAGGTCTTGGCCTGACCTGGACAAATTCCAGGATGGCTGTAGTTGCAAACAATGTGAATGATTCGACCTGTGTTGAAAAATAAGTTTTATCAGTGATTAATGCCGTCATCTTGGAACGCTTTGTGGTTGTGACTTTAGAACACATGTTCAGTGAAAACCTCTCTTATGTTGAACACGTATGGTGCATGCTGATAATGTCTAAGATGAAGTAACGAATTGTCCGAGTATGTTTCCTAAAGATTCAATTTAATTCAACTCAGTATCCTACTATCAGTAACTGAATACCGTGTGGTAGGGGGGTGTAATCCATCAACCAAATTTAATCGGCAATTACCGCCGTATTAGGGTGGATACAACCACCATCATTGTAAAATTGAATTTCTTGAAGCTTAAGGCTGTCTTTTGGAAGAGAATT